>QRDG01000187.1:0-267611 GCA_012064385.1 Puccinellia tenuiflora
TTTTCGAAATATAAGGTGCATTGCGATTTATCGACAATTGTACCCATTCAAAAAAGAATCACAATATGGAACAGATGGATTTGTAGGATTGTTTTCAATTTGTGGCTATTAGATACTCCTATCTCTCGATTTTTTCATGACAAAATAAGTCAACCACATGTAAAATACTGATGTCTTAATATCCGTGCCAAAACCTTAGACACCTTATATCAAGGAACGGAGGGAGTATGTGTTAATCATTATTTGCTTAATGTCAACTATAGACAATTGTTTTGGATCACTTTGTTCACATCATGTGTTGTACATTACTATCTTGATCAAGATTATGTTGGTAGCATGTCTCATCAAAAATTATCTTTTTTATCACTTACCTACTCGAGTACGAGTAGGAGTTAAGCTTGGGGATATTGATACGTGTCAAACGTATCTATAATTTTTGATTGATCCATGCTTGTTTTATGTCATTGTCACATGTTTTTGCCATCTTATTATATCATTTTAAGGCATTTTATTGGACTAACCTATTGACAAGATGCCTAGTACCAGTTCCCTGTTTTTGTCATGTTTTTCGTTGTAGAAAGTTACTTCTGGAAATATTCTCGGAATTGGACGAAAACTAGATGACCCGTTGCGCCGCTGGCGCAGAAGCCGGAAGCAAGACTATATTTTGGTCATAAGTATTATTTTATTTTGCTTCACCTGCTGCCAGCAATAGGAGTATTTATCAGAATAATACCCCAACCAGATAGAGAGCATTGTACTTATACATACACTCTCCTGCATCGGCTCCTCCCACACTCCTTCCCGACCGCTCTCCCCGCTTACTTCTCAATGTGAATAGAGTCTATGTAAATGGCCTGAGGTGTATGAAGCCTTTTTATTTTGGTTGTGCATATTCATATTACATATGTATTGCACCGTGGAAGATAGTGTACATAAACAACTTCTGATGAACAAACGTAGAAAATCATCTCGAGCACAAGCAGTGCCCCAGACGATCTGAAACCAAAGCTAGGAATCAAATCCTATCTTCTATTGCAATCTGGTACAACAAGCAAACAAAAATACATTTGTATTTCACAGAAGTAGCATGATAATAGATGGAAAGCAAATAAAGTAATAAATGACCATGGCAGCACACATATATGAAGCTACAAAAGTTACTATAGAAAGCAAAGAAAAGATGGAAACTGATGTTAACGATGTACTTCATGGCAGTCTTAGCAAAAGATTAGAATTCTCTTTGCTTTGATAATTTTGATATGTGCATAAAAAAACCTAATGTTAACTGTTAGAGCTTTGCCATATGTGGAGATAGTTCTGATAGGAAGCAATGATTAGAACCAGCTTTACTGAAAGTAAGTTTCAGGAGAAGTGGAGAACACATAGGTAACATTCAACAAAGAAAATTAGAGAGAACTTTCGATTTATTAACTTATAGAGCATTTAGGAGAAGCTTGCGGGACACTATCAATAAAGCTGAGTATATACCATGAGCTTGCTACTGGACATGAAAACAAAACCTAGTACATATTTGTGAAGAGAAGGCCAAATATAATAACAAACATATTTTGTGCCTTGTCGATGAAATTGGTGCCTTCAAGAGGAATGTGAATTCTTATACGTTTGAGAAGAAACATGACAATATTGCTCCATACAAGCACAGACCATGATTATATCAACCATGGCCAGCAGAAAAAAGGTTAAACCTTATGAAACTCAACTTAAAAATAACTCGAACAGGACACAATGTGTACTTCTCATACTACACCAAAAAGGACGTACACTAACTATATATGAGTAGATTAGGTAATCCACAATGTTGAAAAAACAGTTAGCACCTGTTTAAATATGGATTTTCACATCCAAAACATGCAATTAAATATTGTGAAGCTAGAAAAGGAATGCCGACAACAGCAACATCAAATTAGAGCTCTAAACAGGAACAAAGATGTGTCCTTGGCAAACTCACACCAAAGTTAATGTATGGTGGCGTCATATAAGAGTTTCAAGTGGTGTCTGTAATGGCAGCTGGAAAATCAGCAATTTTCATGTATGTCAGTATCAGATGGCTACCCCCTTGTAGTACATCAACAGAAGAACAAGAATAACAATGCACATCGAGTGAGTCATTACCGTGAAAGAAGTTGTCGGACCGCCACTCCTAGAACCACACTCCTTTCCTTATGTCGTCCTCCTCTCGTTCACCACATACATTTGCAACATATAAGAAAAGCCTCATTGGATGACAAAGATTTAGTATAATCTCCTATAACATAAGCATACTAAAGATTGCCCTGCTTTATTTTTCTACACAAAAGAGCCATTCCTAATTCACTAATTTTTAGGAAGATACTGTACTTTTGGATTAGGAAAAACAAAATTAACTATCCTCTTGGCGAAAGCATAAGTTTTTTCTCTGTGCATGCCATATATTAGTCAAGGGATCTATTCCTCCTATTAATTTGTACAATATCAAGTTGTTGAACACACTGCTCATCTTCTCAGAAGCTTATGTGCTAAAATAAAATAAATCATGCTTGGAGTTTAGTAATAAAATTAAGTGGAGTGTATGATGCTTCCAAACATTCTCACTGCACTACATGTTATTGCAAAAAAAACGAGGATACCGTCTGTGCTTCCTCGAGCCCCTAGCAGAAAAGAGGAAACAAATTAAGAAGAGAATTTGTTAAAAAGCGAACAAGCAAGAAAAAGAATTAATCCAAAGAATGACCTAGCTAAGCTTCAGGCATGGTGGTTATTGCAGCATGCTGTCAAGGGTCTCCCCTTCCTCCTCCACCACTCTCTTTTTTCCCACTCCATCTCTTTCTCTGCTTGATCTTCCTCCCAGCTCTAACTGGTCGGTACACACCATTCTCGACCCGCAGCCGAGCTCCACAGAAATCCACGCAGAATCACAATGGAGCACCACACACACATATAAAAAGAACTCGCCACCGAAAAAATCACCCAGCCATCATATCGAGCGCAACCACATGCTTATTTTGGATCCCCTAAAAAATCACACAATGCTCCATTAATTAATAGTGTGCGGAATCGTATTGTAGGCGAAACGGGTGCCAAGATTTTCTAGAATGGTCACTCCAATTAAACCAGATAGTTCCTGTAAGCAAATATTAATGGTATAAAATAAAAAAACAATATTGATTGGATACCTATTGCATGGATCTGATGGTCATAGGAGCTGAAGTTGTATGAACCATCACTGTGCACATGGTCGGCTCTATGCAAATCTGCAAAATCCAATACACGAATATCATCACAAAACGACACAAACGCATCTGTCCTGCTCAGCAGAGATACAAACTAATAGAGTGTGCAGAACACAAGGCTCCTAACAAGAAGCAACGTCTAGGCATAACAAAGGTTTCAAAACTGAGAAGAACGAAGCAAGAAGAGAATACGGCACCCACCAGCAAACCGTGAGGAGCGAGTGTAGGGGAAGCTGCCTGCTCTACTGCTTGATTCGGCCAAGCGCCGCGGTGACAGTTGTCGGGGATGGTGCTCGACGGCCGCACCTTTGTCCAAACAGCACCCGTGGTGACGGAGGAGGTGCTGGGCAAGGGGCGAGCTCCGGTGTACTTCGCTCCCGGTTCGGGTGCGGATGAGGAAGCGATTCCCCGGCCAACGAGGATGGAGATGGAGTCGACGAACACCACGAGGAACTGGCGCTGGACCTCATCTCATCCTCGGCGGGCGGCCCTCGATCCGTCGGTAGCGGCTACGCGAGACCGGCGGCCTCGTGGCAAGCGCCCGGCTCCGTGCGCTTGCAGCTCACCATACGCGCCGCCGCCCTCCTCGTGCTCCTGCAGCGCATCCAGCCACCCCACCGCGGCTGTCCTCAGGCTCCGTCTGCTCGCTGGCGGTCCAGATCCTCGGCTACGCAATACCGGCGGCATCGCGGCCGCCCCGTCTGGCTCCGTCCGCTTGCAGGTCGAGGTCAGGGCAGAGGAGGCCACCGCCAAAGGCTGATGCTCGGCCGTCCCGTGTGGCCGCCCTTCTCCATGGTTGCCGCCACCGATGTATGACAGCGGCCGGACGAGGAGAGGATGGAGTGGAGGCGCGCAGCACGAGAGAAGGGAAAGGGAGGTGAGGGCGTGAGACGGGGGCGGGGACGGGAGCGAGAGGGAAGAGGAGGAGGCGGCGGATGGAGGAGAGAGGCGGCTGAGAGGAGATTGGGGGAGGAGAAACAAGTGGGGATTGGCCTAGGGTTTCATCTAGGGGGCACGGGTTTTGTGTCGCGGGGAGGTAGGGTTTCACTCTACCGCATCCAAACATCGAACGGCCAGCAGTCGCCGCGGGAGGAATCGGACGTAGGCGGTGCGTTTCATCCTGAGGATGCCCTCAGAGGCCAGGGTTTCTTGTATCATTTATAAAGTAAACTAGATTCGGACGGCGCGGCTCGCCGCGCAGCGCTTGTTTCTTCTTTGAATTTCTTGCCCGTGGTTATCACATATTATACAGATTATTTAAAAAATAGTTTTTATTCATATGTATAAGCAAAACAGGACGGTTTAGAAAGTGGGGCTTGCCGTGCATCACCTGTTAATACTAAAAATATTCTGCCCGTGGTTCTCATGTTCAAATAAAAATATGGTGACACAATGAGAAACATCGACAACATACAACATGTCTGAAGTAAATATAATTTACAAAGTAACTCAACAGTCTTAATGTAATACATGGAATAGTGATCACCATGGTTTTTAAGGCGGTAAGGCGGTCTAAAACACTCCTCACCGCCTAGGCGCTTAAAGCACAAGGCGAGGCGACACCTTAGAAAGCAGAATAGCAATACAGCACCATGGGCACCACAAGCAGAACAGAGCAGAACGATAGGAGAAGGAGAGGGCGGAGAGGAAAGAGACCATGGGGGAGAGAGGAGAGTTGTATCAGACAGCCAGGTGGTGGCAGGGGTTAGGGCAGAGGTGGAGGTAGAGAATGGGAAGATACATCAGCTCGAAGGAAGGCGGCGGCAACTTGCAAGAGCATTGGAGATTTGGAGGCGTCGATTCAGGGTTTGGGAAGACAACACGCTACTTCTTGGAACTGGCCCAGCAATATAACTGGGACTGGCCCAATGAGGCCCATCGTGGAACCCTAGATGGACAACTAAATCCAAACCGTTTATATGCTCTAATCTGGACCGTCCACTCTCTTTCTCCTCCCTGTCTTCTTCGTGAGTTCGTGGTCCTCTCTTCTCCCTGACGGCGCAGCTTCTTCCCAGCCTCTTCTTCCCTGCCTCCAATGGCGTCCAAAATACACCTGCCTCTTCTTCCCTGCCTCCAATGGCGTCCAAAATACACATGCCTCTTCTTCCCTGCCTCCAATGGCGTCCAAAATACACCAGAGCGACGCCTTGCCCGCCTAATCGACGCTCTAGACACCTCACAGACCTAAAGCGGACGCTTTAGGCATGCATCTAAGGCGAGCTCGACGCTTCGACGTCGGAGGGCGCTCTGACGCCTAAGCGTCGCCTAGGCGACGCCTTAAAAACCATGGTAATCACAAGGAACATGTTTGCTCTCTGGTAAGCATTAACAATCAGATATGGATCCTACTACATTGACAATTGATAGGAGGATGATTTGTTTCTCAAACAGCAATGTAATTTACTTAAAAGGTAGTAGCTTCAACACATGCAAAGAGATTTTGCAACACAACAAAAAGAGATTGACAGTTACATATATGTAAGTTCAACATGGAGAGGCATCCACTGTAATATACTACATAATTGAGATAGAAAGACATTTGACTTCGACAAAATATGCTGGAACCCCGCTTCCTCTTGTCTACTTGAGGAGGGCAGGCTCGTCTATATCAGGTGCATGTGAAAGAAACAAAGACGATTCTACAAAGAAGCATAGTAATTTAGTCAGACCGTCAAAATGCATAAAACAGTTCTACAAAGTGACAGCAGAAGATTGGTATACATTTTAGTTTTCTACATGCCATGTCTCCATAGAAAAGAAGGCTCCACGTTATAGAGGCAAACAATCAAGTCATTGGTACTTATGGGTAGAGCTTTAATTTTTTTAATTTAGTCCATCAAAACTATATCCGATAGAACTCGTTGTCAAAAAATGGAAAGTTTGCAGACCTGAAAGTGCTTGTACCACCTAATACTAATTAAAATATCAAATTGGAACTAACAATATGAAGGTTTTAGTGATTTTCATCTGCAAAATAATGTCCCACGCAGAAAAATAGTGCCTTGAAAAGAACAAATTAATACAATTAAGCTAGAAGAAAAGGAGGCTTTGACCTGAAGGTTAATACAATTAAGCTGGAAGAAAAGGAGGCTTTGACCTGAAGGTGTACCCGTCTCATCTTGTCAATCTTTAACCCGGACCTTACAAAAGTTACTGAAAAGAATGGGCAATACCAGATGTCGAGGACAAAAGAATTGAGATAATTTTAAGTAACAAAGGCCAGTTCCAACATTAGTGTGGAAAGAAAACAAAGATAAGAAATCTTGCAATAAAATAGAATGTGAACATTTCTGTTCAGAGACCCAAATTCAAAAATTATATGACTTTATGTGTTGAGAAAACATATTTGTTTTATTGAATGTGGCCTAAAAATTATACAATCCTGAATACGACAGCATTAGGACTTGGAACACTTCTATGGTGGATATACTCAGAACTCGCTCTATCGACAAAGCATGATAAAGCATACATTACAATAGCCTTAAAGTTCTTCAACATACTAATTAAATCAAAAGGAAAAAAAACCAACATTTCCTCCCTTTTACACCAATTTAATACCGATGAAACAACAAAAGGTGAAAGTTATGCCATTAATTGACATGCAACAAAGGAAATTCAGAAGGTAATGAACAAATTAAATCATCAACAGATATTTTAGCATTTCTCGTAAACAGAACATAAATTCTGCAAGCTACTTAGTACAACAACAGAAAGTAAAGCATTTAGTAGATCTGCTAGATGGCCAGCGTAGCCAATCATCCTTTTAATCAGCAACATAAACCACAATTGAGCAAGACAATAGGGATGAAATACTAAATGTATTGAATATGTGTATTTGTCAAACAGTGTTCTGTACATGCACCAATTTGATCATTCTCAAGACACTAAAAAGGTGACATTCATTCTTCGTATAATGTACCACAGTTTTTAGCTCGAGCAGGAACAGGAACTGGAGTCCCAGAATGATCAAAAAAGAATAATTAAAGGGAATAAAAACATAAAAAGGTGCCATGTTTTCTTTAACATCATATTAAAACATGCGACTACAGATAAGTGAAGACTGTGAGTTGATTAAGCAGTGTGTTTCCCAATGGATATGATCCGGCAATGGATAACGGCCAGACATCATCTGGATAATGTCATGCCCGACATTCTCTAGGATTCAAGTCTTATCACCTAAGCTGATCTGTTAGGGAAGAAGATTAAATTCTAAACAGGGACATGAAGCCACAACCTTAACACCACAACACTAATATCCTATGAGATCACACGAATTTGGAAACCCCTTATCACACCGAGTCCATTACCATTTTTTGATTACCCACTTGAGAATGTTACAGCCCGTGGATTAGATGGATTGAGATGGTGCGGCTAGGTTAGAGGAGGGAGAGGAGACGTGAGAAATTAGGGGTAACTTCTGGTCTGCTTATATAGGTGGAGACACCCATAAAATAGGAATACAAAATCTATCTTTAGAATATTAAGAGTCCTAACTTATGAGGGTGCTTGATGCGACCTAGACCTGGACCACCTACTGGTGGCCCCTCCTCTTGTAGTTTGTCCCCACATAACAGAGAAACACACAAACAAATGTATGTAAGGATTTGGAACATTCTCATCTTGAGAGCAATCTGACTATAGGGAATGTAGGAACATGGTACGTGAGGGGCACCTGTGACATCTCTTCTAACCAACAACACTTGTTGTAATATTATTGGAATTGCATTTGTCAGCTGTTTTAATAAGTGAGACCATAAATCAGCAAATTAGTTTTGAGTAGGCTACACTTGAGGAAAAAATATATATGTAATAACTGATTTCTTAGCAAACAGCATTTCTTAGCAACGCAATGGCACAAAATATATGTAATAACTGATGGCTGGAGGGATTGTTCCACTTACTATTAAGTTGTATGACTATATTGACACACAATTGCTCTCCTGCCTGACACAGTTTGCTTTCGACCAATGGTCCCGAAGTTGACCTTTCACCTACAGTAAGAAAAAAGGAACATCACTTAGAATTTAGTGTAAGAAAAGAAATATAATGTCGGGAATGAGCTTGAATAAGACAACCTATTCATGGTTTACCGTAAGTTTTATTGCTAAAGCTTATTTTTAAGGATTCTAGTTTACTTTAATATGGATATTAGAAATTCCTATTTATAAGAAATACAGATGGTACTATAAAACCTTGTCGAGATGCCTCCTTTTGCTGCCTTGCATGAGGAAGAGATTCGGAGTGGACGATGCGGTGCTCGATCCAATCACGGTGACGGGGGACGACAACAATCTGAACTCCTCCTGTTTTGAGCCGAGGACCAGAAAAATAATTTCACCCTCAACCTACACACCAAAAGCAACTATTTTACTTGTAAACAATACATCCAGATGATGGGTTACACAAAAATACCACATCAGGACTAGGAAAAGGACAGCCTGAACTCATTTCCAAATGATGGGTTACACAAAAATAACTAACCAGAACCCAGCACTACTAACTCAAGGCATCCAGATGCAATCAAAGAACATACCACATCAGGACTTGCAGAAAGAACGCACCCACTGTCACAGATTTAACAAAGACAATCTAGGAATAAACAATTGACACAAGAAAATATATTAAGGAGACATAGTTAACCGAATATGAAGTAGCCAGCAGCAATATGATAGTGCCACTGGCATATTCTTGGAGATGGCGCTCATTCTTGCAACTCGTGATATGTGAAACATCACAATAAACACAAATAAAGTGAAACAATAAGCACCTAAATCATGAGCATGATACTGCTGCAGCAAGCAAGTGACAACTTATATGTGTACATTATGACAACATAGCTAGTGACATTAAGCATATGAGAATAAGAGAGGGAATGAGCTCACTGTTGCTAGCGGGATGCAATTACGCGAGCGGAGGTAATGTCACACACATGCTGAGATGATATTTACAATATCATTAACATATTTAAAGGAAGGCTCGCTATTTTAAACTAAAGGCCTTGGCCCGGCTTTATAAATAAAGCGAGAGTCACCATGCATAAAGGAGGGCTCGCTATTTTGAACCATCAAACCAAGAAAGCTGAAGTATTAATTGATGGCATTGTAGTTACTACTACACAAAGTTGAATTATAGCAACCAAGTTATATCCATAAACAACAAATATGTCGTTTATCTTTCTATTATTATTCACTGTAGATGAATGTAGCTGCAAAATTATCTTCTTTAGAAGACAATAGCATTAAAGTTCAGAATGCTTATATTAATCAAAAGACTCATAATTTTCTTTCTCGCCTGAGCTTGACGATATCCACTTACTCATTAAACCTCTGGAGGAAATAGATCATAAGAGCATGGCAAGAAAGGTATATCCGAATACAAAAATAGTGGGAAGCGACCATCTGTTCCTGGAAAAAAAAATCAGGAGTGTGTTAATATCATAGGAAGGAACCGACAGAGTGAACAGGGAGACAGATAAAATATAAGGCAGACCGTGGTCCATTTGAAAGCAAAGGAGTACAAACATAAGGTAGCACCAGACAGGTAAAACATATATAGAAAACGAACACATGCAGCAATTTATAGGCCCACATTATAGCGCTATAGCATATGATGTGTATAGTAGTCGTATCTAGGTCCATAGAACACGTACGAACATAGATATAGTAGTAAATACACACAGTTTTGTTCACCCATCTAAATTGGATACGGTAGACATGAAAGCTATTGCCAACCACAACTAAATAAATTTCAGAAAAAGATGGTGAGTAAGCAATTGGAGCATGAACATTACATGGATTGATATGCATGTAATATTCACACATGAGAAGCCAAACGATAAATGGAGGATAGTTGCCGAGAAGAAGCAAGCGTCAGTGCAAGACTCAGGCCATGATGTTGTTCCCTTCAATCCTTGTAGGCATGGAAGGAGGCTCCTGGAGGGAAAAAATATAAGAAAGGGCGGAACATAAGATGATAATTATAACACCTTAAGAAATGTACTCATTTGCGACCTCTAAATGAACATATTTTCGTTTATCATCAGTTATCTACCGGCTTCAGCTAGAATTGAGAGAATATAGCATAAAGTTCTTCACCTACCCATGTGTTATGCCAATGGATGCAAGAAGTGTAATGATGTGCACGATTAATTAAGTGTGCAGCGTGCCACTACCCGAGCAAGCTAAATTTTCATAAATGAACCCAAAACTCACACATAAGACACCAAAAAGCACTTCCACTCTACAGTTATATAGTGATAATCCAACAGGTAAAATAGGATGTAAAACACTACATGATGAACTTATAGGATGAAGTCCACATAACATCAACAAACACACCAATAGAATTAACTTGCAGTCACTTACAAATAGAAAATCCATATTAATAAATAACTAATGCAGTTGCAGATGGAAAAAGTAACAGAAAGATTCGGTCTCTATAGCCAAAAACATTCTTGCTGCTTCTCCCTCGCAAAATTCAGAATTAAAATTTAAGCTCCAGTGGCAAGAAAGCAGGTAAACTGCAGGTCAGCCTAATGCGTAAGTTACTTGCTGATATCACATATCATAGAAAATCTCAAATTATGGGTCATGACTGCTGCATATATAATTTGAAGGTTAGAAACCATAAAAAGCACCAAATGCAGTTCAAGTAGCAATTCTCAGATTAGTTTTTCCTAAAGATAACAAATTAATAAAGTATTACATGCATTTAGGAAAAAATGTACCAGGCCGCATCGCATCACACAAGCATGTTATAGAATTCTTAATTGCACCAGACGGATACAGTCTGCAATACAATACTGGACAAATATCACATATTACCGCTACCATAAATTGGGGAAATTTCGGTGTTTGGTGCTTCTATGAAACAACAATTCAGCTACTGAATGTTCCTTGGCCTCTCTCAATGATTCCATCCCCAAAATGGTTGAAAGCTATAGTGAACTGCATTGTCTTGACTTTCACATAAGTCATTGTGACCAAGACAACACCTACATATAGTATTCACTTACCATCAGTGAAATATAGAAGCGAGATCTGTGCATTAATAGGGAAAACGAATTTAAATCTTGGACTTAGTATGGAAGCAAGGAAGCATAATAGGCTCATCGTACACATACCTTCTCCAAAAATTTATAGTCACACAAAATAAGAAGTACGATATGGTTAATCATGAGATCAGCGAATTGTGGCAAGTTTACTAAAGGATAATGAAATTAGAAGGGTCACATGTTGCTATGTACCCCATTTACAATGAGTCCAATCCTCTGCTGGTTACCCTCAGCTGGGCATCATTACTGATGGCAGTGACAGATATAACTATGACATGGCGCCCCATAGCTCCAACCTGTCAGTAGAAGAGCAAAGTACAGTCTCAATTCAAATACTAAATGTACAAATAAACGATCTTAGAAGAACAAAAATAAAGCAGGTTGGCAAAAATGAGGTAGGGATATTGACCATCCTAAACCAAGAAAATAGATTTGTCACAGGCTTGCACCAAATAGAGTTAAAAACATGCTAGGAGGAGGTTCTCACACTTGCTCGTTGGTTCAGATTTGTCACAGGCTGTCAATGATAATTTTACCCCTATTTTTCGTACACAGAGGACCAAATTAAAGCCAATAGCATACTATTTTCATAAGCACACACAAAAAAGAAGAGACATCGGAGAGATCATGCACAACACCTTCTTGAGATGCGGAGGGCGGATTGGAGGCTCGCTTCAAGAGGATGGCGGCCGGAGGACCTTCAACACGCAACTAGAGACATGGCGGCGGCCAGCGAGCTGCTCCAAGGAGAGGCGAGACGCGGATGAGGGTGCTCGGCGGCGGAGGAGTTCGCTGGCGGTGAGGAGGCAGACGGCTAGGCGAAGAAGACGCTAGAGCTCCCCCACGTGGTCCCCCTCATGAGCGTCGGAGACAAATAAGCTCCCTCGCGTGGTCCTCCTCGTGGTTGCGGCTACAACTACGGATCGACCGCCGGGGACGAAGGAGGGAGGACGTGAGAGCCCAGCGAGGCGGCGGCAGGGAGGAGGAGGAGAAGGGGCGGGGGCGGGGGCGGGAGCGGGAGGACGTGAGGGGTAGGGTCGCGAGCGAGGAAAGCTGGGTGTGGCGGCTAGGGTTTCTACCTCGGGCGCTGCTTATATACCACACGCGCAGTAACAAATCAACGGCCAGGATCGCATCAAGTTCTATAGGACGGTCAAAATTGGCTAAACTCTGAGGAGCGCCCTGGCACCCCCAAGGATGTATTCTTTAGATTTATGGGGATTTCGGAGCCAAAAGGGCGACCCAGGGGGCAGCCCATAGGCTAGGGGCCACCTGTGGCCGCGGCCTAGGGTCCACCCACGGGTGGGACCTGCCCCTGCCCTGTGGGGCACCTCTCGTCCGCCTCCGACTCTTATAAAATCATCCTCGACGAAAAAACCCTAACCCCCGGACGATTTTTCCAGAAACGCAACAGAGCTCCGCCGCCATCGCCGACAAGTTTCGGGGGTCAGATTGTTCCTGTTTCGGCACCCTGCCGGGACGGGGGTCTACTTCCGGAAGTCATCTCCATCAACACCGCTGCTTCCCGTGATGAGGAGGGAGTAGTCCTCCACCGGGGCTGAGGCTTGTACAAGTAGCTATGTGGTTATCTCTCTCTCATGATGTGATCTTTATTGTGATCATGAGCTTTGTTGATATAGTTGAATACATGGTGTTTCCCCTTATGTAATGGATATGATTTTGCTCAAGTGGTGTCATCTAGTATAAGTTCAGGAGTCACAGTTGTGATCACGGTAACTCGGTGACAGGATGGGTGCTGTGTGTGACTCTATGATAATAGCTTAGAGGGATCTTCATCATGAGTTTGTTCTTTATTATGGTTGGATTGAATAGATCATGAGGTTTCTTGATGCTTGTGTTATTAAAGAAATAGACTATTCAAGAGAAAGGTTGTGGTGTTTGTTAGTACTATCTTTGGATGCGGATAGTGACAGCATGAAGTGTCCATAGATGTGGAATACGAACTTTAAGGTGTGATTTTCGTAGCACTACGTAATTCTCATCCTATTTGATCCAGGAAAGAATGATCTCCGAGTGACGTCTACCTTGCATGTGTTTTTGGTGGGAACTATCATGTGTTTAATTATATTAATGATGTTGAGTATTCACTAATGAAAGTATGAAGCCTAGGCCTTGTTTTCAAGCATTGATAAACCGTTTTAAGTCACTTTTGTCACTTGTTCGCTTGTTGCCATTTTTATTACAGAATTACAAAATCACCTTTTACCATCCATATCACTTGCATTTTACTATCTCTTCGCCGAACTAGTGCACCTATACAATTAGCTATTAAGTGTGTTGGGGACACAAGAGACTTCTTGTATCTTAATTGCAGGATTGATTGAGAGAGGATACGTTTAACCTCTTCCTCCCGTGGATTCGATAAAACTTGGGTTACTCACTTAAGTGAAATTTGCTGCTGTCCTACAAACCTCTGAGCTTGGAGGCCCAACAAAGTCTACAAGAATAGAAGCGTGTAGTATACATCACTGCTCATGCATCCAAGCTCCTTGAGCCAAATATCTTTCCAGTAGTGTCCACCATACCTACCTATACATGATATTTCGTGCCATTCCAAGTAAATTTGTCATGTGCTACCTTTAAAACTTCAAAATACTCCAATTTGTGCCTCTGTTTTTAAGCTCATGAGGAAGTAGTGAGGAAGTTTTGTTATATCATGTGTTAAGCAAGGTCATTTCCCCCCTTTCACCTGGTGAGGATGGATTACGTGCTCAATTAAATTTGACGAGAGTTGGCAAGGGTTCCCAGCCCACAAAATATAAATTCAACATCATTAATATCTCCTTCACACAATGAACCTGAGAAATCGGTCAAACATTGGCTAGTAATAAACAAAGGAGAAAGAGGAATGTACTCGTTCCACTATGGGGGCCACTCTCACAAATATAAAAGCCTTGCTTGGTACGGGGGACTAACGGATTTCTTTGCTGTGGATTCGTTGATGAAAGCATGCATATCTCAAAATCATTTTACTTCTGTTTAATAAAATAAAAAGCTCTAGCACATGATTAATCCCTGCTTCCCTCTGCGAAGGGCCTTTCTTTTACTTTATGTTGAGGCAGTTTTCCTCTTCTTTCTATCTACTCAAAGCAAGCTTGCAACACTGACTCTGGGTGTAGTTGATTATATTGCATCTTTTTGCTTAACCATGATTCTCTATGTTGACTTTATCTATAAGATAATGTTGGAGATATGCCCAAGAGGAAATAATAAAGATTATTAATTATCATATTTCCCGTTCATGATAAATGTTTATTATCCATGCTATAATTGTATTAACTGGAAACAAATACATGTGTGGAATATAAACGACAAAGTGTCCCTAGTAAGCCTCTCATAACTAGTTCGTTTGATCAAGTGTTGGTTAGAAGTTTCCTAGCCAAGGGTTTATGAATCACTTGATAAACGGAGTTATATCATAGGAGATGATATAATGGACATACCCATTTTAATAGATGTCAAATATAGTTTCCTTAGACCATGAGGTTATGTCACTCCCATCTATCGGAGGAATACTTTGTGGACATCAAACGTCACTTCGTAACTGGGTGATTATTGATACGTGTCAAATGTATCTATAATTTTTTATTGATCCATGCTAGTTTTTTTATGTTGTCACATGTTTCTATTATCATATTACATCATTTTTATGCATTTTATCAGACTAACCTATTGACAAGATGCCTAGTGCTAGTTTCCTGTTTTTGTATTTCAGAAAGTCCACCACAGGAAATATCGTCGGATTGAGCTGAAAATTTACGGAGATTTTTTATGCGACGGAAGGCACTAGAGGACCAAAGGGCGACCTGGGGGGCCACCCAGGGGCCTGAGGAGGGAGGCGGCTGCGGCCCCCCTTGGACCCGCGGGTGGGGCCCGCCCCTGCCCTTTGGGCGCCGCCTCGGCCCCCTCCGGCGCCTATAAAATCCCTTTAACCCTAAAAATGAGAGGGCGGCCATTATTTTCCTAAGAAGTCACCCCGACGCGCCGTCACCGCAAACCCTAGTTCGGGGGTGATTCTGAAGCTGATCCCGGCACTCTGCCGGAGGGGAGATTGATCCCGGAGGGCTCTTCATCGCCATGCCTTCCTCCGGGATGATTTGTGAGTAGTCCCACCTTGGACCATGGGTCCATGGCAGTAGCTAGATGGTAGTCTCTCTCTCTCTTGTGCTTCATGTCTTATGATCTTGTGAGCTGCCTAACTTGATCAAGATCGATTATTGTAATGCTATGTGATGTGTTTGCTGGGATCCGATGGATTATAAAGTTATGATCAGATTGTCCTTGATTCTTATATGTTGATTTATGTTCTTGCATGCTCTCCGATGTGCGTAGTTACTTTGGCCAAGTGATTGTGTGTATCTCCAGGAGGGAGTATTTATGCTAGATAGTGGGTTCATGCCCCCTTTTGTTCCTGGGAACGAGTGACAGAAACGTCTAAGGGCGAGGGTGTGTTGTTGCTACTAAGGGTAAAATAGCGGTGTTAATGTCTCTTTTGATATTAGTATTGTTTACTTCATGTGTTTTACTTAATGCAAATGTCTGTTGCTTGCAACTTAATACCGATGGGTGACAGGCCGGATAGCGATCCCACGGTGGACTTTTTAGACAAAGATGCAGTTGGACTCAACGGTCTTTGTTCTTTGTCGTGATTGCTACATAAATATTATCATGTTCTCTTTGCCATAGCTAGATTAAGTTTGTGTTATAATCTTGTCAATTGCCCAGCGGTAATTTGTTTACCCATCACATGAATGTTCTATTTACTTGAGAGACTCCACTAGTGAACCCATGGTCCCCGGTCCATCTTTTTACATTGATTGCAACTTTTATTCATCACTTTTCATCATCATTACTCCACTAGTCCATTTTCATATTTCATCTATTTCACTATACAATTAACCGCTTTGTTTTCTGCGAGACCGGACAGATTGACAACCTTTCCACCGTTGGGGGCAAAGTATTTTGGTTGAGTGTGTGCAGGTCCATGTCTGTTGAAGATTAAGCGCCAGAGATCTTCAAAATTCATTGTTGTTGATTTCAAAGTCCTACTGGTTCGATAAACCTCGGTTCGTTAACAAGGGAAAAATGCTGCTTGCTACATCCATGCCTTCGCTTGGGGCACCACCCAACTTCGCCATCTGAGCCAGCAAGTAATTATAAAGGTGCCTTTCAGGTATCTCGAATGGTAGGTTGTTGGGTCACATGAATCAAGACTGGGATTTGTCCGTCCAAGCAGTGGATAGATATCTCTGGGCCCTCTCGGTAGCATAGCATCCAAAAGCTTGCAAGCATATGACTAAGTAGCTAGTCAAAAGGATCATATCCTATGGAACGAGTAAAGAGAACTTGTCGGAAACAAGATTAATCAGATATGGAGATATCGGTGGTTAAGTCTCGGACAAGTAAAATATCGTGAGACAAAAGGAATCGTATATGGATTAATTGAATCCCGGACATTGTGGTTCAACCGATAAAGTAATTCGTTGAATATGTAGGAATCAATATGGGCATCCCGGTCCCGCTATTGATTATTGATTGGATCATGTCTGCATGTTCTCGAACTCGTAGGGTCACACACTTAACGCTTCGATGTAGTTAGGGCTCGACATAAATGATGGTGTGAACGAATATTGATTCAGAGTCTCAGATGGGATCCTAGACATCACGAGGAGTTCCGGAAGAGTCCGGAGATAAAGATTCATATAAGGAAAGTGGTTTCCGGAGGCGTCGGAAAAGTTCGGGAATTTTCCGGCAGGGTACCGGAAGTTTCTAGAAGGTTCCAGAAGGTTCTAGAAGGTTATACAAGTGGGCCCACCTGAGGTGTGGGGTCCACATGAACCAAAGGGGTGGTGCAACAACCCACATTGGCTGGCCGCACCAGCCTCAAAGGCCCATGCGGCTAGGGCAAGGGGGCGGCTGAACCCTAACCCTAGGGGGTTGCCTTGGGGGCCAAGGCTCCCTTGGCCGCCAGCCCTAGGGGGTGGGGGCGCACCCCTGGCCTCCTATATAAGGAGGGCCAGGGCGTAGGGGCTGCCCCCCACGCACCCCTCTCTAGCCGCCGCCCCTGCTCCTCCTCTCCCTCTCCTCTCCCGCAACCGCTTGGCAAAGCCCTGCCGGGATCTCCACCATATCCACCACCACACCGTCGTAGTGCTGCTAAGATCTCGCGAGCCTATCCTTCACCTCTTGCAAGATCAAGATCAAGGAGTCTTCATCGAGCTGTACGTGTGGACATCGCGGAGGTGCTGCTCGTGCGGCGTTTCAGATCGGATAATACATCTCTCGCGACTAGATGAGTCTAGTTGCGAGGATCGACTAGCCAACCCCTGCCTTGACAAAACACGTTCGGTTTTCTCTGAGGGTGAGATTCGATCTCCTTCTTGCTACCTCCATCTAGTAGATCGTGATATTGTTTGGGTTTCTTCCACCTTGTTGCGTAGGAAATTTTTTGTTTTCTATGCTGTGACCCTTATAGTGGTATCAGAGCCTAGATCTATTCGTAGATGTTGGTGCGATTAGAACACAAGGAGTTGTGGGTGTTGATGTTTTTGTTGCTACCTTCCCACGTGCATTTTGTATCATTATGGTATGGTGGGATTGAAGCGGCCCGTACAGCTTTACTCGTCCGCATACGAGAGACCGGTTCCACACCTGACGTGCAGCTTGTATTGCACATGTGGCTGGCGGGTGTCTATTTCTCTTGCTATAGTGAGATGCGATCTTCAACGGAAGGCCTTTAAAAAGGATATAAAATTAGCAATTTTTATATCACTGTTGTGGCTTTGCGTAGATTAGAACGATTCTATCTCATGACCCATAGAAGCCACGTAAAAATTGCATAAACAAAGTAGAGGACGTATAACTTGTTTTTGTAGGGTTTTGTGATATGGTATGTGATGGGGTCGTTGCATAGAAAACAAAAAAATTTCCTACGCAGCAAGCGGAATAAACCCCAAGGATCTAGATCTACTAGATGGAGGTAGCGAAGATGAGATCCAATCTCTTACCCTTGAAGATCAACAAACGCGTTTTGTCGGTGCAGGGGTTGGCTAGTCGATCCCCGCAACTAGACTCATCTAGTCGCGAGGAGATGTATTTCCTCGAAGTCCAATCCGACGAAGTGCCACGACGGGCAGCACCTCCGCGGTATCCACACGTACGGCTCGATGTAGATCTCCGCCTTCTTGATCCCGCAAGCAAGGTGGAGATGGCTAGATAGATCTCGGCACCACGACGGTTGTGGTGGCGTTGATGGTGGAGAAATTCCTGCAGGGCTTCGCCAAGCGGCTGCAGGAGAGAGGAGGGAGAGGAGAGGGAGGCCGGCGGCTAGGGTTCAAGGGTGCTGCGCCCCAGCCCTCCCCTCCTCCTTATATAGGCGTGAGGGGGCTGTGGGGGGCGCCCCAAACCCATCTAGGGCCGGCCAAGGGGGGAAACTTGCCCCCCAAGGCGCCCAATTAGGGTTAGGGTTGCCCCCACCTTGCCTTGGCCGCATGGGCCTTGGGGACAAGGTGCGGCCAGCCCATGTGGGCTGCTGCACCTCCCCTCGGTCCATGTTGGCCCTTCCAGGTTCGTGGCCCCCAAGGTGGGGCCCTCCGGAACCTTCCGGAACCTTCTGGAATCTTCCGGTACTCTGCCGGAATTTTCCCGAACTTTTCCGGAACCCTGGAAACCACTTTCCTTATATGAAATTTTATCTCCGGACTCTTCCGGAGCTCCTCGTGATATCTAGGATCTCATCCGAGACTTCGAATCACCATTCGTTACCATCAATTATCTCATCGCAAACCCTAGCTACATCGGAGCGTTAAGTGTGTGACCCTACGGGTTCGAGAACATGCAGACATGATCAAATCAATAATCAATAGCTGGACCGGGATGCCCATATTGACTCCTACATATTCAACGAAGTTCCTTATCGATTGAAATGCCGGAGATTCTTAATCTCATATACGATTCCCTTTGTCTCACCGATATTTAATTTGCCCGAGATTCGATCGTCGATATCCCCATATCTAGTTTCATCTCGTTACCTGGCAAATTCTCTTTACTCGTCCATAATATAGGATCACCGTGATTACCACTTAATCACATGGTTGCAACCTTTCTGATGCTATATTACCGAGAGGGCCCAGAGATGTCTTTTCCGTCACAAGGAAGGACAAATCCCACTCTTGATTCATGTCACCCAACAAATACCATCGGAGATAACTGAAAGCCACCTTTATAATCACCCAGTTACGAAGTGACGTTTGATGTCCACAAAGTATTCCTCCGGTAAACGGGAGTGACATAATCTCATGGTCTAAGGAAACTATACTTGGCATACTAAAAGTGTTGGCAATGAAACTTGTGTGACACGATCAATTGCAACTCTTTATTATTTGGGTCTTGTCCATCACATCATTACTCCTAATGATATGACTCCGTTATCAAGTGACTATAACAAGTCCATGGTTAGGAAACTCTAACCATCTCTTGACTAACGAACTAGTCCAGTAGAGGCTTACTAGGGACACCTGGTGTTTATATTCCACACATGTATTATGTTTCCATTTAATACAATTATAGCATGGAGAATAAACTATTATCATAAACATGAATATGCTAATAAACCATTTTATTATTGCCTCTAGGGCATATTCCCAACAGTCTCCCACTTGCACTAGAGTCAATAATCTAGTTTACATTTTCTCGATCCAACACTCATGGTGTCTAACACTCATGGAGTCTCAGTGCTGATCATGTTTGCTCGTGGAAGAGGTTCTGTCCGTGTTCTGTACTATACAGTTCTTTATGTTCTTTGCAAAACGTCAATGTCACCTAATTTGACATTACTTTATCATCGCATGATAAACCTCATATCATCACATGATAAACTTCATATCATCCCATGATAGAACTCATTATCATATAATGTATATAACATGTTTGGTTATAGAGTGAGATATTCATATCCCTTTATGCCTATATGTCGTATGATCAGCCAAATGGACTTTCTCATAGCATATCCATCCGGAACTCACTCAATCTTGAAACAACTTTCTCAAACCAAAATATTATATCTTTTAATCCTTGAATTAATCATATACTCCTATATGTTGTAGACTCACAAATCGACAGTGCTATACTTTTCACTTCGATATTTCCGATCATGCTTTCGCTGCGCTACTCTGATTTTATGAGATTTCCAATCTAGTTTGGTTTTATGACTTCAACCAAGTCTACCAATCTCTAAATTCTATTATCTCAACTCCATGAAAAATGACTCCTCACTTAACATGTTCTTCTAACCAAGAACTTGGATCACATATCGTCAAATACAAACACATGGTTTTTATATGTTTTAGACCTATGAACAATTCATAGCGAATTCTAACATATCCTCCAACCATCAATTTTGTACTGAGTTATCAACTCAATGTTTCACCTATTTCTCACAAGCAGATGAACCTTTCTTCTCTTGTTCCATTTTGAACTCCTTCAAAATCTTACTTAGGTTAAACATCCTGACATAATGCTTTATCAAACATATCTATCCACCATAGATACATCTATCTCCATAGATATTTGACGTTCAATTTCTAACTTCACAAGTTATATGTTGGTTCCTGACTTATTTACAACATTTATGAAATCTCCATTTCACACAAACAAGATGTTGTAAACTCCCACTCAAATATAAACCATACACATATTAAATTGTGAAACCACTTTGGCTCCCACTCAGAAATATGTTATCCTTATATTTGACCATGAACTAGCTCCCACTCAAACATATGTCTCCACATATTTTGATCATGGAAAATGGTTTCTGCTCTAACTTAATATATGTCGCCACATATCTTAATTAGATCACACTCGTGTATTTTCTCGATATTTTGGACACCTCCAAAATTCTTAATTAACTATTAATATCGAGAACTCTTTATACGAATGCTAGTACTTTGCCAGCATAAATCCTTTTGACTTTAAGCACAACTACACCATGTAGTTAACAACATTGAATATGTTAAAGAGCTTTACCTCTTGTGCTTTTGTCCAGTAAGTTTTATTTATTCCTTACAAACCCTTTTGAAGAATAAATATGTGAAACAACGCTTTCACAAAATCAAGTAACAATTACTTTGTGATTTAAACTTAACATAGGATGACTCTCAGTCATTTTCGTATTTAAAGTTTCTATTTCTCCTTTTGTAGTTTCGTAGGTTTGTCCTGTTTCTCAAACATGACAAGTGAATCATGAATATTATTTTGTAACCTGACAAAACTTTAATATTCTTGAATCCTACTCCTTTAGACAAGCTAAACCGAAATTCAATGATCACCATCATTAATTCCTTTATGTGTCAAGTTTTAACCAACATAGCACTTTACATATGTGCCACTTGATACATAAACAAGCAAGGTTTCAGCTTTTCCATTTTATTCCAGCAATTCTTTTATCAATGAAACCTTTTCACGATAAATCCACTAAAACATTTAACACAATCAACAATTGATTTGTCCCTTTTAGTCTCTCATTGTGGAATCTCTATTCATAGTCACATATGAATATACTACAAAACTTATTTGCAATAGTTTCTAATTATCCCATAATTATTGAAACCACTGTTTCACATAACTCATATGCGAAATGCAAATCATTAAATAGACCCTTATTTAAAACAGAGTGTTTATCAAATAAATCTAAATGCTACAAATAAACCCTAATAAGAAAAACCCCTTTTATTTTATCAGACCACACAATATCAAATAGTGTGTGATTACAATATCTTAGGACATATCAAACGCCTTTGAAATATTCTAAACATTGTAATTTGTGATAACACTTTTCACAAGTCCACATACTAACATATAACTCAAATATTTTGTCTCTTTTGATCAAATCATAAAGACTCAATTTTCTTGTTAACTTAATATCCTAAACTCCAGAATTTTATTTGATCTCATCAAATATCATAACTTGAACAAATACATCTATTTACTCATATCATTTATGATGGAGCGCACAAAATAATGACAGCTAACATTTGCTGAAAATACAACCAACACTTGTGTTTTATTTTCGGCAACTCATGGCACACTTCCAAAGGGTGGCATTTTAGTCATACTCCTTCAATAAGGCGCATTGATAAAACATCAAAATGTTTATTCAATCTTTAGCATGACTAAAACAATTGTCATTATTAAGTTTTGGATATTTTAGTATGTCTCATATTTTATAAATGTTCAACCAATTTATCATCTAGATTATAATAAGAATAACACACTTATAATCGAAACTTGTGATTTCCAAAAAGGATCACTCATGAAAATAGAACAACCATTGTCTTTAACATGAATAACCGTCTCACATAAGCAAGACACACTAATCAAAATCACACTTAGTTTGATTACAAAACTTATTCAAATCCTCTAATCAAAACGATAAATGTAGAGACAGATCATTGTCGGCATCAACTCCTTGATTGCCACCATTCCGCAATGTCTTCCCATATCCTTTATGCAAATCTCAAGCAGCAGGTTCTGTTTTCATAAAACAGAATGAGTATCAAATACTTATCGGAACCGCCACAATTGCAATTTGGACTTAAACACTTATAACTTGTATATCAATATATACTTTCTGCTTTGTCAACTTCTCTTGCTATGGGTTCCACTTTGACATGACGCAGCCGAGACACAAATTCATAGAAAGTGATCAAATCCCTTCCTATGACATAGTCTTTGGCATAATTCTTGAAGCTGGGGAGAAGCTAGCGTATCACCCCATCTATCGCAAAACTGTCATTCATCTCGTGGTTCCAAACAAGCACTAGACGATGATGTATCTCATGCATTATCCTCAGGTGTTGTTCCAAGCAAGTGTTCTCTTCCATCTTGAGTGAAAGAAAACCGTTCAGACATTCAAACCTTACAATTCTAACTTGTGCTGAAAAACTATTTTTCAGCTCATCAACAATCTCCATTGCAATCAAGTTCTTGAATTGTTTACTTAGGTCAGAATTCATGAAGGTGTACATCATCCACTTGACTTTCAAGTAGGTGGTTCAAAACCACTCCGTGTACTCTTCATCGCTTGCAGAAATATATAGGTTTATCTCCTATTGGTTCTTCTAGCACGTAGAGCTGAGCATTGGTGTGTAGGACTTCTTTCAGGACGCAGGTACTACTCAACAAATTTGACCCATCGAGACGCAGTTTTTCAGCAACGAACCGACTACCGTAGTCGACCATGATCTACAAGGATTTTTGCAAAGACATCTAAGGACTTTTGTTTATGATAATTTTAGTTCATCTTAATGAACTCCCACTAAACTCAACATCTCTCTGGTTGTTTTAGTGACACACAATCCAAATCCACTACACCACAACCGATCATCACGTGAAATGATGTAGCTTCAATGGTGAACATCGCCATGTTGATCATATCATCCATATGACTCGTGTTTAGCCTTTCGGCTCTTGTGTTCCGAGGCCATGTCTGTACATGCTAGGCTCGTCAAGGAAACCGTAGTATTTTCGCATGTGTAAATCTGGCTTACACCCGTTGTATGTGAACGTTGAATCTATCACACCCGATCATCACGTGGTGTCTCAAAACGACGAACTTTCGCAACGGTGCATACTAGGGGAGAACACATCTTGATATTAACGGGAGAGATCACCTTATCATGCTACCGTCGCGATCAAATCTAAGCATAACAATAAGGTGCATAAAAGGATTAACATCACGTGCAATTCATAAATTGTGATATGATATGGCCTTTCAACTTGTGCTTTTGATCTCCATCTCCAAAGCACCGGCATGATCTCCATCACCTCCGGCATTGATCTCCATCATTGTGGCGCCATCACCATGGTTGTCCACCAACTATTGCAACTACAACTAATGCTACTCTTAGCAATAAAGTAAAGCAATTACATGGTGATTCAATGACACGCAGGTCACATAAAATAAAAGACAACCATATGGCTCCTGCCGGTTGCCGTACTCGACGACATGCAAGTCGCGAAAGATTACAAACATGATCATTGCATACATTATCACAAATCACATATTGGCCATACCACATCACATGACCCCCTCTGCAAAAACAAGTTAGACGTCCTCTACTTTGTTTATGCAATTTTTACGTGGCTTGGGTCAACGAGAGATAGAACCGTTCTAATCTACGCAAAACCACAACGGTGATATAGTAGTTGCTTATTTACTCATCCTTTTGAAAGGCCTTCCATTGAAAATTGCATCTTCACTAAAGCAAGAGAAACAGACACCCGCCAGCCACTTATGCAAAACAAGTTGCATGTCAGTCGTGGAACCGGTCTCTCGTGCGTGGACGAGTAAGGTTGGTCCGGGCCGCTTCATCTCACAATACCACAAAGACGCAAAGTGCACGCGAGAAGGTAGCAACATAAAATATCAACGCCCACAACACTTGTGTTCTAATCGCACCAACATCTACGAATAGATCTAGGCTCTGATACCACTGATGGGGTCGTTGCATAGAAAACAAAAAATTTCCTACGCAGCAAGCGGAATAAACCCCAAGGATCTAGATCTACTAGATGGAGGTAGCGAAGATGAGATCCAATCTCTTACCCTTGAAGATCAACAAACGCGTTTTGTCGGTGCAGGGGTTGGCTAGTCGATCCCCGCAACTAGACTCATCTAGTCGCGAGGAGATGTATTTCCTCGAAGTCCAATCCGACGAAGTGCCACGACGGGCAGCACCTCCGCGGTATCCACACGTACGGCTCGATGTAGATCTCCGCCTTCTTGATCCCGCAAGCAAGGTGGAGATGGCTAGATGGATCTCGGCACCACGACGGTTGTGGTGGCGTTGATGGTGGAGAAATTCCTACAGGGCTTCGCCAAGCGGCTGCAGGAGAGAGGAGGGAGAGGAGAGGGAGGCCGGCGGCTAGGGTTCAAGGGTGCTGCGCCCCAGCCCTCCCCTCCTCCTTATATAGGCGTGAGGGGGCTGTGGGGGGCGCCCCAGACCCATCTAGGGCCGGCCAAGGGGGGAAACTTGCCCCCCAAGGCGCCCAATTAGGGTTAGGGTTGCCCCCACCTTGCCTTGGCCGCATGGGCCTTGGGGACAAGGTGCGGCCAGCCCATGTGGGCTGCTGCACCTCCCCTCGGTCCATGTTGGCCCTTCCAGGTTCGTGGCCCCAAAGGTGGGGCCCTCCGGAACCTTCCGGAACCTTCTAGAATCTTCCGGTACTCTGTCGGAATTTTCCCGAACTTTTCCGGAACCCTGGAAACCACTTTCCTTATATGAAATTTTATCTCCGGACTCTTCCGGAGCTCCTCGTGATATCTAGGATCTCATCCGAGACTCCGAATCACCATTCGTTCATACCATCAATTATCTCATCGCAAACCCTAGCTACATCGGAGCGTTAAGTGTGTGACCCTACGGGTTCGAGAACATGCAGACATGATCAAATCAATAATCAATAGCGGGACTGGGATGCCCATATTGACTCCTACATATTCAACGAAGTTCCTTATCGATTGAAATGCCGGAGATTCTTAATCTCATATACGATTCCCTTTGTCTCACCGATATTTAATTTGCCCGAGATTCGATCGTCGATATCCCCATATCTAGTTTCATCTCGTTACCTGGCAAATTCTCTTTACTCGTCCATAATATAGGATCACCGTGATTACCACTTAATCACATGGTTGCAACCTTTCTGATGCTATATTACCGAGAGGGCCCAGAGATATCTTTTCCGTCACAAGGAAGGACAAATCCCACTCTTGATTCATGTCACCCAACAAATACCATCGGAGATACCTGAAAGCCACCTTTATAATCACCCAGTTACGAAGTGACGTTTGATGTCCACAAAGTATTCCTCCGGTAAACGGGAGTGACATAATCTCATGGTCTAAGGAAACTATACTTGGCATACTAAAAGTGTTGGCAATGAAACTTGTGTGACACGATCAATTGCAACTCTTTATTATTTGGGTCTTGTCCATCACATCATTACTCCTAATGATATGACTCCGTTATCAAGTGACTATAACAAGTCCATGGTTAGGAAACTCTAACCATCTCTTGACTAACGAACTAGTCCAGTAGAGGCTTACTAGGGACACCTGGTGTTTATATTCCACACATGTATTATGTTTCCATTTAATACAATTATAGCATGGAGAATAAACTATTATCATAAACATGAATATGCTAATAAACCATTTTATTATTGCCTCTAGGGCATATTCCCAACAGTATGGCCAAGATGTGATTTGTGATAATGTATCAAATGATCATGTTTTGTAATTTTCCCGACCTGCATGTCGATGAGTACGGCAACCGGCTGGAGTCATATGGTTGTCTCTTTTATTATTGTATGACCTGCGTGTCACTTTAACGCCATGTAATTGCTTTACTTTATCGCTAAGAGTAGCAATAGTCGTAGTTGCAATAGTTGGTGGAGGCAATCATGAGACGGCGACGTCATGCTGGTGGTGATGGAGATTGTATCGGTGCTTTGGAGATGGAGATCAAAGGCACAAGAAAAGGTTATACCATGTCACAAATTGAATTGCATGTGATGTTTATCCTTTTATGCACGTGTTGAAGCATCACGTGATGATCGGGTGTGATAAACTCTATGTTTGCATACAACGGGTGTAAGCCAGATTTACACATGCAGAAATACTACGATTTACTTGACGAGCCTAGCATGTACAGACATGGCCTCGGAACACAAGAACCCAAAGGTTAAACACGAGTCATATGGATGATATGATCAACATGGCGATGTTCACCTTTGAAGCTACGTCATCTCACGTGATGATCGGTTGTGGTGTAGTGGATTTGGATCATGTGTCACTAAACAACCCGAGAGATGTTGAGTTTAGTGGGAGTTCGTTTTGTAATTTAGATTAACTCGAACAAAATATCATGAACATAGTCTAAACACCTTTTGCAAATATGTTGTAGATCAATGGCTCGTCCCACTACCACCATGAATTTTAACGCGTTCCTAGAGAAAGACAAGCTGAAAGATGATGGAAGCAATTTCTCAGATTGGTTCATCAATCTGAAGATTATCCTCACTGCTACCAAGAAACTTTATGTCCTCGATGTAGCGCTAGGCCAGGCTCCAGCTGAGGGGGCACCTGAAGATGTTAGGAATATCTGGGCAGCCCAATCTGAGGACCACGAGATAGTTAAGTGCGGTCTGTTATACGGCTTAGGACCAAAGCTCCAAAAGCGTTTTGAGCACCATGGCGCATATGAGATGATGGGTCATATGAAAGAGATGTTTCAGACCCAAGCCAAGGTGGAGAGGTATGAAGCCTCCTACAAGTTCTTTAGATGTATGATGGAAGAGAACAGTTCCATCAGTGAACATGTGCTCAAAATGTTTGGGTACGGTGATCGTCTGGCATAGCTGGGTGTCATAATTTCCAATGAGTTGGGGATTGACCGTGT
This sequence comes from Puccinellia tenuiflora, assembly GCA_012064385.1. Classification (NCBI taxonomy): domain Eukaryota; kingdom Viridiplantae; phylum Streptophyta; class Magnoliopsida; order Poales; family Poaceae; genus Puccinellia; species Puccinellia tenuiflora. Next base: position 27,768 of record QRDG01000187.1, read on the forward strand.
TCTCCAATCACTTCCACCAAGCTACAAAAACTTCGTGATGAACTATAACATGCAAGGGATGGAGAAAAATCTTCCTGAGCTCTTCGCAATGGTAAAGACAGCGAGGTGGAAATCAAGAAGGAGCATCAAGTGTTGATGGTCAACAAGACCACCAGTTTCAAGAAGAAGGGCAAGAGAGACAACTTCAAGAAGGGTGGAAAGTCAGCTGCTGCGCCTGTGAAGAAGTCAAAGAAAGGCCCTAAGTCTGGCACTGAGTGCTTCTACTATAAGGGTTCTAGACACTGGAAGCGCAACTGCCCAAAGTATCCGGCAGATAAGAAGGCTGGCAACATCAAACAAGGTATATGTGATATACAAGTTATTGATGTGTATCTAACAAGTGCTCGTAGTAGTGCCTGGGTATTTGGTACTAGTTCGGTTGCTAACATATGTAACTCGAAACATGAACTGCGGAATAGACGATGCTTGGCGAGGAACGAGGTGATGATGCACATTGGAAATGGATCAAAAGTTGAAGTCATCGTCGTCGGCACGCTCCCTCTACGTCTACCTTCAGGATTAGTTTTAAACCTCAATAATTGTTATTTGGTGCCTACGTTAAGCATGAACATTATATCTGGATCTTGTTTATTGCGAGACAGTTATTCATTTAAATCAGAGAACTTTGGAGTTTCTATTTATATGGATACTATATTTTATGGACATGCACCTGAAGTGAATGGTTTATTTCTATTGAATCTCGATAGTAGTGATACACATGTTCATAACATTGATGCCAAATGATGTAAACTGAATGATGATAATTCCACATACTTGTGGCACTGTCATTTAGGTCGTATTGGTGTAAAGCGCATGAAGAAACTCCATTCTGATGGACTTTTGGATTCACTTGATTTCGAATCATTTGAAACATGTGAACCATGCCTCATGGGCAAGATGACTCGAACACCATTCTCCAGCACAATGGAGAGAGCAACGGACTTATTGGAAATAATACATACTGATGTGTGTGGTCCAATGAGTGTTGCAGCACGCGGTGGATATCATTATTTCTTGACCTTCACTGATAATTTAAGTAGATATGGGTATATTTATTTAATGAAACACAAGTCTGAAATGTTTGAAAAGTTCAAAGAATTTCAGAGTGAAGTAGAGAATCATCGTAACAAGAAAATAAAATTTCTTCGATTTGATCGTGGAGGTAAATATTTGAGTTACAAGTTTGGTATGCACTTAAAGACATGTGGAATTGTTTCACGTACAACTCACGCCACCTGGAATACCACAGCGTAATGGTGTGTCTGAACGTCGTAATCGTACTTTACTGGATATTGTGCGATCTATGATGTCTCTTACTGATCTGCCACTATCATTTTGGAGCTATGCATTAGAGACAGCCGCATTCACTTTAAATAGGGCACCATCAAAATCCATTGAGACGACTCCATACGAGCTGTGGTTTGGCAAGAAGCCAAAGTTATCGTTTCTTAAAGTTTGGGGTAGCGAAGCATATGTGAAAAGACTTCAACCCGATAAGCTCGAACCCAAATCGGAAAAATGCGTCGCATAGGATACCCTAAGGAAACTATTGGGTATACGTTCTACCACAGAACTGAAGGCAAGATCTTTGTTGCAAAGAATGATTCCTTTCTGGAGAAGGAGTTTCTCTCGAAAGAAGTGAGTGGGAGGAAAGTAGAGCTTGACGATGTTGTTGAACCTGTTCTTGAGATGCCGAGTAGCGCAGAGCTGGAAGGTGTTCCAGAGCAGCCTTCGCCACCTGAAGAAGAAGCAAATGATAATGATCATAATGCTCCGGACAAAGCTGCTACTGAACCTCGCAGGTCGACGAGGGAACGTACCACCCCTGATTGGTACAACCCTGTCATGAATGTCATGTTGTTGAACAATGATGAACCTGTGAACTATGAGGAAGCGATGATGAGCCCTGACTCTGATAAATGGCTAGGAGCCATGAAATCCGAAATGGAATCCATGTATGAAAACCAAGTATGGACTTTGGTGGACTTACCAAACGACCACAAGGCCGTTGAGAACAAATGGATATTTAAAAGAAAAACACATGCTAACGGTAATGTCACCGTATATAAAGCACGACTTGTCGCAAAGGGTTTCCGAAAAATTCAGGGAGTTGACTACGATGAGGCTTTCTCACATGTAGCGATGCTGAAATCTGTTCAGATTATGTTAGCAATTGCTGCATTTCTTGATTATGAAATTTGGCAAATGGATGTAAAGACCGCGTTCCTTAATGGTCATATTAAGGAAGAGTTGTACATGGTACAGCCCAAAGGTTTTGTCGATCCTAAGGGTGCTGACAGTGTGCAAACTTAAGAGGTCCATTTATGGACTGAAGCAAGCATCACGGAGTTGGAATCTCCGGTTTGATGAAGTGATCAAAGGGTTTGGATTTGTCCAGACTTATGGAGAGGCCTGAGTGGGAGTTCTGTAGCTTTTCTAATACTGTATGTGGACGACATATTGCTGATTGGAAATGATATAGAATTACTTGAAAGTGTAAAGGCTTATTTGAATAAGAGTTTTTCAATGAAAGACCTTGGAGAAGTAGCGTATAATTTAGGCATTAAAATCTATAGAGATAGATCGAGACGCTTAATAGGGCTTTCACAGAGTACATACCTTGACAAAGTTCTGAAGAAGTTCAGATTGGAAGATTCGAAGAAGGGTTCTTACCAATGTTGCAAGGTAAGACGTTGAGTAAGACTCAATGTCCAGTCATGGCAAAAGATAGAGAGAGGATGAACAATGTTCCCTATGCATCGGCCATAGACTCTATCATGTATGCCATGCTATGTACTAGACCTGATGTGTGCCATGTTGTTAGTCTAACCAGCAGGTACCAAAGTGATCCAGGAGTGGAACACTGGACAACAGTTAAAAATATCATTAAGTATCTGAAAAGAACTAAGGAAATGTTTCTCGCATATGGAGGTGACTAAGAGCTTGTCGTAAAGGGTTACGTCGATGCTAGTTGGGATGCTAATCCGGATGATTCAAAGTCTCAGTCCGGATATGTGTTTATTCTAAATGGTGGCACTGTGAGCTAGAGGAGTTCCAAGCAGAGTGTGGTGACGAAATCTTCAACTGAAGTTGAATATGTGGCAGCCTCTTCGGCAGCAAGTGAAGCAGTCTAGATGAAAAGAGTTCCTCTCCGAGTTGGGTGTGGTTCCAAGTGCGTCAAGGACTTTAGCCATGTATTGTGATAATACATGTGCAATTGCTCTTGCCAAAGAGCCAACTTCACACAAGAACACATAGCATATCAAGCGCCGATTTCATAATTTGCGCGAGAATGTCCGAGATGGAGACATAGAGATTTTCAAGGTGCATACGGATCTGAATGTGGCAGACCCGTTGACTAAACCTCTTCCCCGAGCAAAACATGATCAACACCAAGAGGCCATGGGTGTTAGATTGATACAAATGTAAACTAGATTATTGACTCTAGTGCAAGTGGGAGACTGTTGGGGATATGCCCAAGAGGCAATAATAAAGATTATTAATTATCACATTTCCCATTCATACTAAATGTTTATTATCCATGCTATAATTGTATTAACCGGAAACAAATACATGTGTGGAATATAAACGACAAAGTGTCCCTAGTAAGCCTCTCATAACTAGTTCGTTTGATCAAGTGTTGGTTAGAAGTTTCCTAGCCAAGGGTTTATGAATCACTTGATAAACGGAGTTATATCATAGGAGATGATATAATAGACAGACCCATTTTAATAGATGTCAAATATAGTTTCCTTAGGCCATGAGGTTATGTCACTCCCGTCTATCGGAGGAATACTTTGTGGACATCAAACTTCACTTCGTAACTGGGTGATTATAAAGGTGCCATTAAGGTATCTCCAATGGTAGGTTGTTGGCTCACATGAATCAAGACTGGGATTTGTCCGTCCAAGCAGTGGATAGATATCTCTGGGCCCTCTCGGTAGCATAGCATCCAAAAGCTTGCAAGCATATGACTAAGTAGCTAGTCATAAGGATCCTATCCTATGGAACGAGTAAACAGAACTTGTCAGAAACGAGATTAATCAGATATGGAGATATCGGTGATTAAGTCTCGGGCAAGTAAAATATCATGAGACAAAAGGAATCGTATATGGATTAATTAAATCCCGGACAATGTGGTTCAACCGATAAAGTACTTCGTTGAATATGTAGGAATCAATATGGGCATCCTGGTCCCGCTATTGATTATTGATTGGATCATGTCTGCATGTTCTCGAACCCGTAGGGTCACACACTTAACGCTTTGATGTAGTTAGGGCTCGAGATAAATGATGGTGTGAACGAATATTGATTCAGAGTCTCGAATGGGATCCTAGACATCACGAGGAGTTCCGGAAGAGTCCGGAGATAAAGATTATAAGGAAAGTGGTTTCCGGAGGCGTCAGAAAAGTTCGGGAATTTTCCGGCAGGGTACCGGAAGTTTCTAGAAGGTTCTAGAAGGTTCTAGAAGTGGGCCACCTGACATGTGGGTTCCACATGGACCAAAGGGGTGGTGCGGCAGCCCACATGGGCTGGCCGCACCAGCCCCAAAGGCACATGCGACTAGGGCAAGGGGGCGACCGAACCCGAACCCTACGAGGTTGCCTTGGGGACCAAGGCTCCCTTGGCCGCCTGCCCTAGGTGGTGGGGCGCACCCCTAGCCTCCTATATAAGGAGGGCCAGGGCGTAGGGGCTGCCCCCCACGCACCCCTCCCCAGCCGCCGCCCCCTGCTCCTCCTCTCCTCCTCTCCCTCTCCTCTCCTGTCGTGGTGGATAGCATGCCATACCCATCAGAGATGGGGAAGATTGTGGGGCAAGGCAACGATGGTGTTCGCTCGGGATTGGGTAACAAGCATGCAAACACACATGATGTACCCAGGTCCGAGGCCCTCTTGTGGAGGTAACACCCCTACGTCCTGCTCTTCTGGTTTCTTATTGCTGGATCACAGAATTCGGGCTACAATGTTCTCCTGGAGCTGTTTCAGGTGGTAGCCGGCTGGAGGTTCTAGCCGGCTGGAGGTTGACGATGATCCTTTCTTTATGTGTCTCTCTCTGGAACTTCTTGCCTCCCCCCTCCTTCCTCTCGCAGGGGGCTCTAGCCCGCCTTATATAGGCAACGGGCTAGGGTTTTGGGTTACAAGGAAATTACATGGTTATCCCTATGACATCAGCTACACTCTGGTCCGGCTGGAGCTAATTGTCATGATGTTGTTGATGACGGAATTGATGAGAGTGTTTCTCCCTCAACTACGCCAACAAGCACTCTTGATACCCTGAAAGAAAAATAATATATGGGATAGGTTGAGCCTCCAAGTGTAGAGTATGTAGAAGTGGAAGTTTTTTCCCCACGAGGGTGACTCGAGGGTTTAATATCGAACTCTCGGGGAATCAGTAGTGGGGATTTTATCTCCTTGTCCTTCTCTAGATTTCCTGCAAACAAAGTAGATTGCTTTGTGCCCTCAACCTCACCAAGTGGTTGTCAAGCACAAGGTGTGAGAATGATAATAAGATAATAATGAATGCAAAACAGTAAATAAATATGCAATGGTGGTAAGTAGTAATGCAAGGATGATAGTTATGATGATGGATGATATTTTTGGGGTTTTTATATGTGTATGCAATGAATAAAAGTGTTTTTGTATTTTCTGATTTTAAAATGGCTGAATGTAGAAAATGCTTAAAAGTGGTTGGAAAGTTGTTTCTTATGATTAAAAATGGACCGGGGTTCATGGTTTCACACATGCACTCTCTCTTTAATATAGTGTGGCAAATAAGTAGACATAGGATTAACATATGAGATTGCAAACAAGTTTAATGACATGTTACTAATTATATGGGCATCACGTCCTAACATAGAGACGTTTTGATTATTAGTCTCACTTATACTCCACCAAGATGCGAACTAAATCATAACACCTCAGTAATTAAGATGACTCAGAGTATAGCCTTAAGATTAATGACATGAAGTGAAAATAAGAACATGCTGGATCTAGTCATAGGTAGAGGCTTGTCACTCCTCATACCTTGCAACATGGTATTTTGGTTTATCCCTAGTGAGGCAACAAAGTAAGGTAAACACCAAATGGATCGCGATATTAAGTTGTCAGCTTATCACATCACCACCCCCGTTATTCCAACTAATGCACACGTTCCCCCTCACACGCTCTCATAAACATGCTTGATAAAAAAAAAAAAGGATACAAGAACGGGGTACATAATATGCATCTACTTTCATAACTGAAATAAACATTGCAATCTCAACATATATTAACTCATAAAAAGATCCACCACAAAGGTAATACAACGATGACTGTAATCATGTTCAGCAGCTCATATGGTGCTAATTAGTGAAGCTCAAGAGAGAGAGAGATACATATGCTACTGCCACAAACCCATAGTCCAGAGGTGGACTACTCCCTCTTCATCATGGAGACGGTGGAGATGTCGATGGAGAAGAAGGAGACCTCTCCGGCAGCGCTCCGCCGGAGTTTCCCCCCTCCAATCTGCAGCCTCCTGGTCTTTGTTTCTTGTTTCTCTCGTGTGGCGGCCCTCCCTTCGAAAAACGTCGGGGGGGCTCTTTATATAGGCGTTTTTAGGTCACGGGGATGCTTCAGGGCGAAGGATCGACGCAAACGGGGTCACGAGGGCCAAAAGAGGTGGGCCCATGCAGCCCCTATACTTGGCTGTGTGGGGCACCCTCTTTTGCCCCTCCGGCCTCCGTTCGCTTGCTTCTTTCGCTCCTAGGTCTTCCTCCTTCGAAAATAATGATCCCCGTAAATGTGCAGCTCATTATGACGTCGTTAAGGCCCTGAAATAAATAAGGAAAGAAATAGGGGTTTTCTGCCTGCGCAGGATTAATTCCATAAAAAGGGGAAATCATTATTACTTACCAAAAATCATTAAATAACAGTAATATACCCCTTATATGATGCAAATATGAATGGAAAACAAGTGTTATAGTGCAAAGTTCATGTATGCATTTTACATGCATCAGTTGTACAGGAAACGCCCGACAGGAAGTACTGTTCACAGGCGACGGTTACGCGAGGCTGGCCCACTGGTACGGAACTGTCGGTTGGTTGATTCGGCTTCAGTCCAGCCGGACGGATGCATCCGGATAGGTGCAACCGGACAAATGCAGCCAGCGTGATACAACCGGCGTGATGCAGCCGGAGTGACCTGGCCGGCTTGAGGAGTTTGAAGAAATGAGCGTCTTTAGGGTATTCGGGGTTCATCTCCCTGACACTAGCCCCCGAGCTCATGGAGCCTTGTCTGTTTGCTGGGAAGGCTTCGCGAGCTTCTCCGATTTGTGTTGTGTGTTGTTGAGGTTGAAGGGTCCGGCTTGCGTGTAGCCGGCTCGCTTGGAGATCTTGAAGACGGCTTGTCCGGCCGCGTGCAGCCAGAACAGAAGATCTTGGTGGTTTCGTTTGGATGGTTTGAGGGCTCGGATCGTGGCTTACGTCAGCCACGTTCTCACGTCCTGTCCGACTGGAGGCTCTTCCCGGGATTCGAGGCAAAGCGCCTCGGCTTCATCGTGGGGATCCTCTGTGGCAACTGTTCGCTGATGGGATCTTTTGCGGATAGTTCGGCCGTAACCGCGATCCACGCGGCGTGCGGGAACGCGATTTCTCCGCGGCGTCTTGCTTTAAAAGAGGAAGAAGGGGGGAACGGTTCGGGCTACCATTCCCCATTCTCCAGCTCACACCTTAATCTTCATCTTCTCTTTGAGCGCATCATCCCTCCTCGCCTTCTTCCATTGCTTTCGTCCTCGCCAGCGCCGCCTCTTCTCCGACGGGGAACCGAACATCAATGGCGAGCTCAGGCGCCTGGATGGGCTCAAGTGTCAATGGCGCGGAGCTCAGGAGGCTCCGCAGTGGGAGGTTCATTGGCCTGAAGGAAGAGGTCGGGACCCGGCTCCCTGACGATGATGAAATCTCGCCGGCTCCGGCGGCGAACGAGTTCGTGGTGTTCTCCTCGCATCTAGCGAGAGGGTTGGCGTTGCCAGCGAGCCCCTGTCGGCACAGTGGAAACCAGGGTACCACGGGTCATGGCCGCGGGTGCAACCGCTGCGTGCCACGTGTCGCGGCCCTGTCAGGCACCTTTGGCCCCTCGACGCTTCGCCTTCGTCATGGGCCTCGGCGTGCCCGTCGCGGGCCCGGGGGCTACTGTCGGCACAGTGGAAACCAGGGTACCACGGGCCGGCCTGCCAGGGCCCACAAGATTCTTCGGATGATTTTCGCTAAGGACCAGGCTCTCCAAGCCTGGCGAGCTTCGCGAGGATTTTTCCCCTCGCGAAGGGTTTTTCTCCTCGCCAAGGATTCTCTCCCTTGGCGAGGGATCGCACCTCGACAAGGCGTCTCCGACGCCGCCCGCAATTCTGCTAAGGACCAAGCTGAAGGGCTCGGCGAGGCTTTTCACCTCGCGAAGCGCCTTCCTCGTGAAGCAATCTCTGCCCCCGCGGCAGAGCGCACATGGGCTCTGCGCCATGTGCAGAATGACGCGCGTGCCTACGCGCGATGACGACGACGCCGCAGTTGCCGTTTCCATGTATAAAGCAGTCAACAAAGCGGAGCCAAGCAAAGCGGACAACGAGTATTGCCTCTTTGGTGACAAGGGAACAGTCTGCAGCTACGCTCCAAGGACGACGTCACCGTGGGTCACCTCCCACCTCGGCAAGCGCCAGCCCACTGTCCAGCTGGTCGGCGCCCCTTTTCAGCTTTGGTGACGCCATTCCCCTGCCGTGGACCGCGTCCACGAGCTTTACCTTTATGGTGGACTTCACCTTTACGGTGCACCGCGCCTCCTCCTTCGTCGCCATGTGGTAGCCCTTCCCGCCCAAATGTTTGGGCGGAAGAGGTCCAGGACGCCTATAAAAGGAGGAGGAGCACGCCCAAGCAAAGGGTTCGACTCTGGGCTAGGTTCGGTTTTTGGAGTCTAGGAGCCTACCCAAGAACCCTAGATCTGAAGACTAGCAAGTAGCCATTGTTAGCCACCTCGAGCTCGACAAGCTCTCCTTGTACTGTGAACTCTCCAAGCAGTGCAATACACCAGAGCAGGACGTAGGGGTTTTACCTCCACAAGAGGGCCCTGAACCTGGGTAAGACCGAGAGTTCCCTTTCTGCAGTGCTGTCCCGCAGCGAGTCCGACGAGCACCGTCGCCGGAGCACGTTGAGGGTTGTTTGATTCCGTGTTCAGCCCCTTACTCGATCCTTCTCGAGACACCCCCAGTTCCTGGGACAGTTCTCCGACATTTGGCGCGCCAGGTAGGGGGCTGAGGCGCATCTTCATCCTCGACACAGCCATGGCCGGTTCTCGTGCCGAACGTCTCGCTCGCCGGACGGCTAGCGCCGCCACCGCTCCCGCAGGTCGCCCGCGCGGCCGCCCGCGTGGGAGCTCTGCTCCGGAGCGCCGCGTCGACCCCGAGCCCCGCGTCGAGCACCCGGACGACGACGACGTCGACCACGCTAAGGACGACCTCGGCGAAGAGGAGGCCTCCTCCCTGCACCCATCGCGAGACCGTGCTGCCTCCTCGCTGGGCCACCCTGCGCCTAGCCCGGCGACTGCGCTCCTCATGGCGCAGGAGCTGCTGCAGTACCGCCCCATGCCGGCGGCTCAGGAGGCCTGGCTCAACCGCGTTGCCGAGCTCATCGGCGCCGCTCGCGCCGCGGCACCCGCGCCGTCTCGTTCCCTGGTTCCTTCTGCACTCGTGGGGGACGTGGCGCACGGCGCACCTCCCGCGCCTCCTCGTCAGCCCGCGCCCGCTCCAGCTCCACCGGTTCCACCGCAACCTGCTCCAGCGGGGGCTCCTCCTCGCGACGGCCACGCTGCATCGCACGCGTCGTCGCCACATGACTGCCAAATCGTGCAGCGAGCCCCCGAGGACGCACGCGTGAGCATCGAGCGCGGGCAGGAACGCCGCAACCGCGCCGTCCAGGACGTCGCCACTGCCGGGCGCCACCTCCGCGCCACCCTCGCCAACGGCACGGTCACCTACGGCACGACGGCCGCGTTTACTCGCAGCCTCCGTCGCGTCGTTTGGCCGGTCAAGTTCAGGCCGGACCTTCCTCCGCGCTACGACGGCAAGAACAACCCCCTGGAGTTCCTGCAGCTCTACTCTCTGGCCATCCAGGCCGCCGGGGGCGACGACAAGGTCATGGCGAACTGGTTCCCCATGGCTCTCAAGGACTCCGCGTCCTCATGGCTCACCAACCTCCCCGCCGAGTCCATCAACACTTGGGAGGAGCTCTGCCGGTGCTTCATCGCCAATTTCAAGGGCACGTACGAGCGCGGCCTCACCTACAACGACCTCCGCGCCGTGCGTCAGAAGCCCGGCGAGACCCTCCGCAAGTACATCCAGCGCTTCAGCCAAGTGCGCAACAAGATCCCCAACGCCACCGACGCACAGGTCATTTCGGCCTTCCAGGCTGGGGTCACGGACGTGCGGATGCTCGAGAAGCTCGGCATCCACGACAACATCACCACCGTCGTCAAGCTTTTCGACTTGGCGGACAAGTGCGCCAAGGCTGAAGAGGGCCGCTTGTTCGTCAAGAACGAGCCAGGGGACCCCACCGAGGGGTCCAAGAAGAAGAAATTCTCCGATAAGCGCAAGACTACTACGGTCCTCGCGGCAGAGCCCGACGCCAAGCAGTCTCGCCAAGCTGCCACTCCAGCCGCAGGACCTGAGAAGAAGGATGATCATCCCTTCTGCATCTACCACAACAGGCACTCTCACGCCACCGAGGACTGCTTCGACATCAAGAGGCTTCGCGAGGCTCGCGAGGCTCGCGAGGCAAACGGAGGCCGCGGAGGCCGCGGCGGCCGCGGGGGGCGACGCTGGAACAACAACTACAACGACAACTACCAGCAGAACCCTCAGGCCAACGCTGCCCAGCCCGCGAACGACAACCTGCCCGCCGAGGCTGACGAGGGCTACCAGGTGCCTCGTGGAGCCGCTTGCATCCTTGGCGGGGCTCAGGCCCCTCGCTCCAACCGGCACTTCAAGCAACTCGCTCGCGAGGTCGCAGCAGCCCTCCCTGGAGTCGAGGCCTCCAGGCCCCTCAAGTGGTCCCAGTGCCCCATTACATTCGACTCCGGCGACCACCCCAAGTCCACTTCAACCGTCGGCACCATCCCGCTGGTCTGCACCCCCACCATCAACAACATCGCCGTCTCTAAGACGCTCATTGATGGGGGTGCCGGCCTCAACGTCATCTCCGTCGAGACATTCGAGAAGCTGCAGGTGCCCTACGAGCGGCTCATGCCTACCAGGCCCTTCTCGGGAGTGACAGAGGGTCTCACCACCCCTTTGGGGCAGGTGAGGCTCGCCGTCACTTTCGGCACCCAGGCCAACTACCGCACCGAGCCGATCGACTTCGACGTCGCGCACATCGGCCTGCCCTACAACGCCATACTCGCCTACCCCGCCCTCGCCAAATTCATGGCGGTGACCCACCACGCCTACAACCTCGTCAAGCTCCCTGGCTCGGGTGGCACCATTGTCATCCGCGGCGTGGTCTCGGACGCCCTGTACGCTGCGCAGGCGGCCTACAAGGCTGCCGCGGTGGCGTCACCCGCTGACGAGGACGAGTAACCCCTCCCGAGGCCCCCCGCGAAGAAGAAGCAGCTTTTCTCTCAGGAGAAGGCCGCGACTAAGCAAGTGTCTCTGGAGGCAAGCGGCTCGGGGGCTTGCGTCACCATCGGTGCCAACCTGCCTCCCAAATAGGAAAGCGCGCTCGTCGCCTTCCTCAGGGCAAACTCTGACACGTTCGCCTGGACACCGTCAGATGTGTCCAGAGAAGCAAGACTTCATCATCAAAGGGAAAAACCTCTGGCCACGCCAGTGTAACGAACCTCTATTTCAGGTCACTCTGAACCTTTGCGCATCGCGCCAAGCATATTTTGCTACTTCGGCAAGCTCTACCGTTGTTTACTTTCCTTTCTCGCTCGTATGATCCCTCCTGTGTATCTCGCGAGCGGGGGCTAGCATGGTGCCATGCCACGGGAGCATCCCGGCAGCGCCTAAAACCCAAGGGATCCGAGCTCTGAACTTGCGGGTCAGCTCTCATGCATGTCAACTCCCAAGGAGCTCTGAACTCATGGGTCAGCTCCCGCGCACGTCAACTCACCAAGGATCACCAAAACCTTGGTGCCTGTTTCTCCTCGCGAGACACACATGAAGGAACCTACGAGCACCATAAGATTTTTTAGCTATCTATTGCTTGTGGGTATGCCTATCTCTCCAAGTGCAGGAAAACAGGCTCTCCAAGCCTCAGGCAACGTCAAAGCGAAAACATCTCGCCAGGGAACCAACACCCTCTCCAAGGCAGAATGCCTCACTAAGCTAAGTACAAAGACTTGGTCGAAATTTCCTCTCGTTGGTTTTTGCCCCTCGAGTCTCTTTTCTTTCTCCTATGCCTCATGGGCTGCTTGCACGTCAAAGGGGAGCCCCAAGCATCGCGCTTCGAGGAGCTCTTACTTCTTGAGGCCTCACACACCCCCCGGCCTTGTGGAGCCATGACTCTCACATACCGAAGCGGCGGTGGTGTAGCGCTAAGAGAGGGTCCTAAGACGTAGAGCGAAAAAGACATGAGGGGGAAAGACAAAGGGTCCCCGAGGGACATTCACAAGCATACTCCAATATAACTTGACAAGTTCTTACAAAATTTACAATCAAAATGGCTAAGATAAATGTGCCCTCTGTATGCCCGGCTACAGGCAAGGAGCTCAAGCCGTCCTGAGGTGCCTGCCTGGTCCACGGCGGTTTCCGCCTCTTCCAGGGCATCCTCGTCGTCGCCTTCGATCACCACTTGGTCAAATTTCTTGGCGAACGCGTCGGCGGCCTGCGTGGCGGTCTCCCGCGCCTTGTCGCTGATGGCGCGCGGCGGCGCCATTACGTCCTCAAGATCAAGTGAGGGTTGGAGCCTCACGAGGTTGCTGAAGACGTTGGTGACGGCGACGACAAGGAGGTCGCGACTCTCCTCCACGACGCGCTTGTCAAAGCTCTTCGCGACCCCTTCAAGCTTTCCGAGGAACTACTCGAAGAAGTGCGAATACGAGGTTTCGTCGTCGATCGCCGCGGAGAAGGAGGGGACGTCAATCCTCGGATCTCTCCCGACCGCGCGCACGCGGCTCACCGTCAGCTTGGTCTTGAGGCGGTCCTCGTGCTTCGCGACCTTCTCGTCATACTCTTTGGCGAGGCCCTCGCGGACGAGCTTGACCTTGAGGTCAGCATCTTCTTGGAGCCTCTTCCGCTCCGCCGTGAGGTTGGCCTCGTCGGTGGCCACCCGACCCTCACGCTCCTCCAGCTGCCCCTCGCGGGTGGCCTGGTCCTTCTCGAGCAGCTGGACCTGCTCCTCGCGCCTGAGCAGCTCTTTCTCTCGGAGGGAGAGCTCCTCCTCACGCCGCACCAGCTCCGCCTCGCGGGGCGCCTGCCGTCCCTCGCGGGCATCAAGCAGCTCGCGGAGCTCCTTCAGGCTGGCTCGGGTGATCTCGGAGTCGGCAGCGAACTTCTGCTCCGCAGCCGCTAGCTCCTGGTGCTTGGTGGTGGTCTCCTCCTCGAGTGCCTCCCTGGCGGCGTCGAGCTCGTCCATCACCTCCTGCGCCTCCCGCTTGACGCTGTCGCGGGTCTCTTTGGCGAAGCGGATCGCTTCCTCGCGCGCCGCCTTTGCCGCCGCGTCCTGCCGGCGGCACATCTCCACCCTCTCGTGGAGAAGAGTCCAGGCTTCGCCGAGCCTTGCCCTCGCCTCCGCCAGGGCGTCTTCTTCCTTGGCGAGCTGCTCCTCCAGCCCGTCGAGCGCCCGCCGCGCTCGGTTGAGGATGATCCGGCGATGGGCTGCTTGACGCTGCGGCGCTTGCAGCGCCAAGGAGACTCCCGTGCTGCTGCTGGGTGCAGAGTCCTCGATCCTCGTCGAGGCGCCCGGGTCCTGCCTCGGACCCACGACCGCCTCTGGTGCGATCCGGGGGCTTGTGGGGGCGCCTTCTTCGGCGCTCGCTTCGGTTGCCCTCTAGGGGCTGGGCGCCCTCTCGCGCTCAGCTTCAGCGCCAGTGGGCTCCAACGGCACCACCGCCTCCTGCTCCTCAGGGGCGCCTCCGGCCCCCTCTGCAACAGCCGCGTCTGCCGCGGCCTCGGGCGCGTCAGCCCTTCTCGAGGAGGCCTCCTCCTCTGGAGGCGGCTCCACGACAATGTCCTCATCCACCCTCTCCTCCTCCGTCTCCTACTGGACGGGAGGGGTTGCCGCCCTGGTTGGCGACGGCGGCGTCGCCTCCGCCCTCGCCTCCCCTGCGCGGTGCCCCATCGTTGGAGGAGACGCCGCCCTGGTTGGCGACGGTGCCGCCTCTACGGTCTCCTCCTCCACGCGGTGCTCCACCACGGGAGGAGTCGCCGCCCGAGTTGGCGACAGCATGGCCTCCTCGGCCACCACCGCCTCCGCGCGGTGCTCGACCGCGGGAGGAACACCTGCCTGCTGCGGCTCGCTAGCCGCAGGCGTCTCCGCGACGACGCTGGTGGTCTCTCCAGCCTGGCCGAGCCGCCGCCTCTTTGGCTCCGCAGGCTGCCTGAAAGGAGGCCAGGTTGGAGATCCATCAAGGAGGTTTTCTCAGACTAAATGTTGAGGGAAAAAGAAAGATCAAAGACTTACTCGCCGGCCATCACCCACACCCTCTTCTTCGCCTTGGGAGGCTGGGTGTGGCTTGCTCCGGCCTCCTCCCGAGCCGCTCCTGTCTCCGCGCGAGGGATGTCTCTTGCGGTTGCGGCCCTCCTGTCGTGGACGGCCTTGGAGCGGGGTTCGCAGCGCTGTGGCACCCCCTTCTGACACAAGTCGCCAGAGAGGTGGTCGCCCCGTGCGCCAGCCCCGGGATATCTGGACGCACGATTACGACGATGCAACATAGCGAAAATATCATTACACGATCAGGCCCAAAGGGCTACAAATGGTTACATGGCCTTCAAGGCATGAAAAATAATCATGGCCAAGCATGGCACGGGACAGAGTTTAACTGGCAGCGGAAGACATAGGTACGGCAACGGCTTGGTGCGGCAACGGCTTGGTGCGGCTCCACTCCACAGGCATCTGGCTGGGCTACTGATCCTAGCACGCTCTTGCTCCATCTCCTTGCTATGGTAGTAGATGGATCCCCTCAAGTCTGGCCACATGAAAAGCCAGTCTGAGTACAATGATGTACTCGCAAGGGAATAACCACAAGACATGAACGGTCAAGCAATCAGGCAACAGACAACCAGCAATGATAATAACCTAAACATGGCAAGTATACTCATGGCATAAAAGTAGCATGTCATTGACAACCAAACATATCATAAGCAAGCAACAGGGGTATCACCAGTACAGAGTCCAAGCCAGGTGGGGTTGGATCGTGTACCGGCAATCATACAACGAGCTTACCTGTGACGAGTAGACGGGTGTAACAGTTGGTACCAGATCTTATGACTACTCCTGTCAACACACTCAGGCTTCCAAGCCTCTAGCCAGTTCCGGCTATCAATCCCGTCAACTCTGGCTATCTCCCGGGGCATGCACGGTTGATGTTGGCTCTTGCCTAACTATAGGCTTCCAACGCATCACACCGCCATCCCATTCACCTCACACGTAACATTCCCTGCAGCATCTTATTGTTCCTTTAGTGAATTCAGGTTGTTCACTTTCTTTCAAACAAACCTTAAGTTTAACCTCCGGACACGACAAAGACACATAGTGTGACTGACACTGAACTGTTGTTCCATATCCCAGGAACGGGGCTAGCTGGCTAGGTTGACGCTCTCGAGAGTTTGCTTTACCACCTATCAGAATGCACTCCACTCAGCCGACACCTCAGGTTTGTCACGCCCAAAGTCGTACTAAGCAAAATACACTCTCGCGACGGTCCACTTGCTAAGACACCCTCCTGCCCCACCCTATACGCATGGTACAACGGGCAAGTAAGTCCGGCACATCCCCCGGCGCGACCGGGTATGCCTAGCTCCGGACTCCTTATCGCAGTCGAACCCGTGCCTGTCGACCTCTCCCCTCGGACAGCACAACCGAACGACTGCGCCCAACGGATGGCGCAAAAGGGGCTCAACAACCTACTAGGTCACGGTTTCCATGGGACAACGGTGGTATCGCATTCAAAGGTTCAGATTAGTGGCACTATGAGTAGACCTCATCGTTGTTTGGAGGGGTGTTTCATTTAATCAAGTTTCAGCATTCACATGCCCAACCAACAAAGGATTAGTTCAACACAATAATCACAACCAACAAGGCATTAGCAACACAAACAAGCACAAACAAACATAGCCTAGAACATGCCTAACACTTGCATGAATAAATAACCACCTCACAATAATAATACCCGGGTGACTGTGGCGGGCAACCCGGCCGGTGTCACACGGGGGTTAGTGTCACAGAATATCAAGAATACCCGGGTGACGGTGGCGGGAGACCCGGCCGGTGTCACTCAGGGGTTAGAGTCACGGAATAATAATCATACCCGGGTGACTGTGGCGGGCAACCCGGCCGGTGTCACACGGGGGTTAGTATAATATAGCACAGGGGGAGTCTGTTACGCATCCGTTCCTCCACGCGCAAGTCTTTGGCGGCGTATTCGTCCGACCGTTGACCAGGAAGTGGGGAGTTGGGCATATAGTCTCCAAAACTAAACCGAAAAGCAATCATAAGAATGAGAGAGCATCCATTCCACTCGAGGGTTCCCTCGACGTGGTGTCAGCAATCTTGGCAAAAAGAACCAAATGGAAAGTCAGCTCCCAAGCGTCGCAGTCCGGGTGGTCTATGCCAACCATATTTGACGGAGGGATAAGAAGCAAATAACTCTTTTGGCAAATGCCCCCAACTCCGAGGATCACAGGCCGACATTCGTCCGCACCTAGCCTCGGCGTTGAAGAAGAAGCAAACAATCAACGCATGTTTTTGTTATTTAGTTGTCAAAGCCACGCAAGTGCGAGGCGCACAGATAATCAATCCAATGCATACATGGATGAAGTACAACAAAGCAACAGTAGCAGACCGACATGATATAAATACTAAACGCGGACAATATAAACACTAAGCGAATAACAAACAACTTTGCGGGACTGCTCATAGCAAGGGGTTAGCTTGCCTTCGACGATCGATGCCACTTGGCTTGGAGGTCACGGGCACGTCGCGGGATAGGGTTTCGATTCGCCGGTACCGCGGAATACCTATACACGTGCATACAAGTGCGCTGAGCATCTAAGCATCTCACAAAAATATAAAACATGTACCACTGGATAGATCTCTTAAAACTAGGAATTTACAAATTTGAATCACCTCAATCGGAGCTACGGATCCAAAGATATGGCTCGGCGAAGTTTAACTATCCGCTGCTCACCCAGGAAAAAAAAACAGAACGGGCTGCTTTTCAGATCGGGCCGGACTGGATGCGTATTTCCCGAAATACGCCTTCCGTGCGGGAAGACGGAGAACGGAGAAGGCGCTTCCACTTAATCCTGACAGGTGGGGCCGGGCCCACCTGTTGGTCTTCCTCTCTCCTCTCCTCTTCAGCGTCGAGGACACACGGGACGGCCCGATGCAGGCGAGCTCGACGCGGCATGGCCGGTCCGGACGCCGGCCGCCGCCGCCGCGGTGGCGCCCGCCGCCGGTCGCCGGGGCTGGGGAGGGCCGCCCCGATGCACCGCCTCCAAGGGAACCAGCCACGGGCGAGGGGAAGCCCCAGGTGCGCCGCCATGGACGCGCCCCCGTGGGTCGCCGCCGGCGGTTCCCGGATGGAAACGGGGTTGTGGGCCACAAAATCGCGAACGGCGATGTCCAGGAGGTAGAGGGAAACAAGGGGAGCTTGTCCACGATTTTAATCGAAGGATGGCTTGGTGTGGCGCTCGCCGTGGTCCGTGGACCGACGGTGGCATCCACGGCCGAAACGGAGCAGGGCTCCGCCATCCCGCAACCAAAAGGGCAGAGGGGCTCCGAGGGGGAATGAGAGGGGGTGCGGGGCGCGAGGGAGCTTGGAGGTGGCCTCTTATAGGCAGGGGAGGGAGAGGTAGGTGGTGGCCGGTTTTGGCCATTGATGGCCACCGGTGCACCCGCCTGTGTCCAAGCCATGAATGGGGGGAAAGGTCGGTGCTGGTTCGAGCCAGAGGAGCAGGAGGGGGTGCGGGCACGGCTAGTTCGGTCTGGAACGGAGGAACAGCGAGGGTCAACGCGTGAGGGTACCGGCCAGTGCGCGCCCTGGCGTCCGGAGCACGCCGCGAGCGGCATGAACGTGCCAGCGGGGTTCCAGGGGGGAAGAGGGCTACCCTACTGCACTACTAGGGCTACCAGGACACGACCAACTCGACTAAGCAAGAAACCCTCAAGAACTCGATGCTTTGCAAAGCAAAATTTTCAGAAAACTTGGTGCACCGAAGGTGCTCGACGAAATGACAGGGGTCTTGCCCTTCTCGGAAAAATCCCAAAATTTTTGTCATGGGTTGCTTTAGTAATAGGAGGCTGTCTATGGAGTTTGAGCTCGTATGGGTACTGGGAGATTGGGTTTTGGCAAGATGTCCAAAAATGGGCATAATGGCATGGTCATGGCAATTCATTTTCCACCCTTCACCTTGGGGTGATCTTCTGGATTTGAGTGTCTAGGGTCCATGTGGTCAAGGTGACCAAGTCTCATGGTCATAGGTTTTGTCTAAATATAGGTTTGCTTGAAGATCTTAAAAAGGCATGAAAATGGCCTTACAAAGGAAGTACCTCAAAAGTTGCTCAAATGAAGTTGGGCCAATGGAGTGAAATGATCAGGAGGTCAAATCATGCACCTCACCAAAATTGCAGAATTTTGGATGAGTGGAAGGTGTCTAGACCATTTCTGGATTGAAAATGGCATAATGGAGAATATGGATAAACTTGGAAATATTGCATTGGAGTATGCAATATTTTTGGATGGATTGTCTTTGTATGAGGAGGGGAGTCTCTGGTATTTTTGGTGGAATTTTTCCAGCTTTGGAAACAGGCTTTTCTTTGGTAGGTGGAGTAAAGGGTTTTAGGGGTTCGATAATCAGGGCTAGGGTTTTCGAGAGAAAACCTAAGCACAAATTATCACGGGTGCTGGAGTGGTTCGTGGATCACCGGGAAATTTTTGAGAGAGCAATTCCAAAGTCAAATCATCCTCAAAAGTTTTGGAGGAACACTTAGAAAAAAAAAATTCAGGTGTCGGAAAACACCACTAAAATTAGGGATGAAATTCTGGGGTGTTACAAGCGCCCTCTTCCGCCGCCGCTCATCTCCTCCTCCTCTTCGGCGCGCTGGGAGCGGACGACGCGGAAGGCATCCTCCTCATCGCCGGAGGAGAGCACCTGGAGGTCCACCTCGGCGTGGGCGCTCCTGGAGGAGCCGATGCTCTCACCAGCGGGGTCAGCGCCCCTGGAAGCCTCGTCCTCGCCAAGGGGGTCCTCGCTTCTCGAGGCCTCCTCCTCGGCGGACTCCTCAGCCTCCTCAGACTCCGGAGCCTCATCCATGTACTCCGGCTCCGCCGCCCACGGGTTAGGGCGAGGCCCGCGGTGCCCCGCGGGCACAATTCCCCACTCGTCGAATGTGGGCATGTGCGCGCGCTGCTCCTCGATGCTTTCCTCAGCGAAGCAGATGAGCGGCTTGGCCGCCTCCTCCTTGGCGGGCGGGATCTCCGGCGTCGTGAACAGAACGCCCATGATCTGGCGTAGCACCTCGGGCGTGAAGCCGTCCCTGCTTAGCCGCATTGCGTCCTTCTTGCCGTCGTATCGCCACACCGGCTCGGC
This sequence comes from Puccinellia tenuiflora, assembly GCA_012064385.1. NCBI lineage: Eukaryota > Viridiplantae > Streptophyta > Magnoliopsida > Poales > Poaceae > Puccinellia > Puccinellia tenuiflora. Next base: position 47,572 of record QRDG01000187.1, read on the forward strand.
GTGCTGTTGGAGGGGGGCGATGCGGCGCCTGGTGAAGTCCCTTGCCACCATCTGGCCGGTGACCCCTGCCTCGCGGATGCGTCGGATATACTCGTACACCACGTCAAGCCTCGAGCCCCTGAAGTCCGCACTCGCCCAGCGCGCCCACTTCCTCGGGGGCCCCTCAGGCACCTCCAGGAGAGGGTGAGTGGCCTTGGAGTCGATGAAGAGCCACTTCTCGCGGAACTTGTCCACCTTCTTCGTCACCTTGGTGATGGCGTCCTCACCGCACCAGGCGATGGAGATGTAGTTCTCGCTCCTGGCGTCGGCGATGCGGAAGGAGACGCACCCAAGCCGCTCGCCCTTGGCGGAGTTCCGAAGAGAGTAGAAGCTGCGGAAGAGCGCCACTGAGGGGCGGATGCCGAGGTAGGCCTCGCAGAAGTGGGCGAAGATGGCGAGTATGAGGATGGAATTAGGATGAAGATGGAGCAGTTGGATCTGGTACACCTCCAAGATCGCCAGGAGGAAGTCGGAGAATGGTGGCACCAGGCCGGCGTAGAGAGTATGAAGGAAGATGGGGTAGAAGGCCTCGGTGAGTCTGCTACCGGCCGGCCTCATTTCGGTGGCGCCGTGCTCGTTGGTTCGCGCCGCCGCCAGGTGGCGCACCGTCGCTATCGTTGCCGCGGTGACTCGCGTCCGCGGCAGTGCTCCCTCGAGAGCAGCGGCGCGCGCCATCGCCGCGGACGTGCCCGCCTGCACCGTGGCCTTGCCCTTCGGGTCGGTGGCTACTTTCTTGGGCGCCATCGGTCGCCGGAGAAGAAGAAGAGTACTCTGGAGTTGGAGCGCTCTGGAGAGATTGGAGGCGTGGGGAGAAGTGTGCGGAGGAGTTATGGGAGAAGTAACAGGCGCTGCCTGCGCACCCAGGCTTTATTGACCGGCTCCCGAGTCATGGCGGGCCCCGCCACGTCGCCCGTTGGAGCCGAGGAGGTCGTGGCCGCGGGTGCAACCGCTGCGTGCCACGTGTCGCGGCCCTGTCAGGCATCTTTGGCCCCTCGACGCTTCGCCTTCGTCATGGGCCTCGGCGTGCCCGTCGCGGGCCCGGGGGCTACTGTCGGCACAGTGGAAACCAGGGTACCACGGGCCGGCCTGCCAGGGCCCACAAGATTCTTCGGATGATTTTCGCTAAGTAGCAGGCTCTCCAAGCCTGGCGAGCTTCGCGAGGATTTTTCCCCTCGCGAAGGGTTTTTCTCCTCGCCAAGGATTCTCTCCCTTGGCGAGGGATCGCACCTCGACAAGGCGTCTCCGACGCCGCCCGCAATTCTGCTAAGGACCAAGCTGAAGGGCTCGGCGAGGCTTTTCGCCTCGCGAAGCGCCTTCCTCGTGAAGCAATCTCTGCCCCCGCGGCAGAGCGCACATGGGCTCTGCGCCATGTGCAGAATGACGCGCGTGCCTACGCGCGATGACGACAACGCCGCAGTTGCCGTTTCCATGTATAAAGCAGTCAACAAAGCGGAGCCAAGCAAAGCGGACAACGAGTATTGCCTCTTTGGTGACAAGGGAACAGTCTACAGCTACGCTCCAAGGACGACGTCACCGTGGGTCACCTCCCACCTCGGCAAGCGCCAGCCCACTGTCCAGCTGGTCGGCGCCCCTTTTCAGCTTTGGTGACGCCGTTCCCCTGCCGTGGACCGCGTCCACGAGCTTTACCTTTATGGTGGACTTCACCTTTACGGTGCACCGCGCCTCCTCCTTCGTCGCCATGTGGTAGCCCTTCCCGCCTAAATGTTTGGGCGGAAGAGGTCCAGGACGCCTATAAAAGGAGGAGGAGCACGCCCAAGCAAAGGGTTCGACTCTGGGCTAGGTTCGGTTTTTGGAGTCTAGGAGCCTACCCAAGAACCCTAGATCTGAAGACTAGCAAGTAGCCATTGTTAGCCACCTCGAGCTCGACAAGCTCTCCTTGTACTGTGAACTCTCCAAGCAGTGCAATACACCAGAGCAGGACGTAGGGGTTTTACCTCCACAAGAGGGCCCTGAACCTGGGTAAGACCGAGAGTTCCCTTTCTGCAGTGCTGTCCCGCAGCGAGTCCGACGAGCACCGTCGCCGGAGCACGTTGAGGGTTGTTTGATTCCGTGTTCAGCCCCTTACTCGATCCTTCTCGAGACACTCCCAGTTCCTGGGACAGTTCTCCGACAGCCCCTTCCTCCGGGAGTTTCTGACCTTCTACGGCTTGCAGCTTCATCACCTGGGAGCTAACAGCATTACGCTGCTCTCCTGCTTCGTCACCCTCTGCGAGGCGTACTGGGCATTTGGCCCTGTATGGAGTTGTTTGGGATTTTCTTCTTCCTCCGGGCTCAGACTTGCGGCAAGAGGCTGCGTGAGAGCGGAAGCGTCTCCATATACACGAAGAGCGTCCTCGAGAACCTATGGCCAGATGCCCCCTTACCAGATACTCTCCACGACCTATCCGTCCGGCTTGACAGAGCGCCGACTGGCATCGATGAGCAGGTGGAGATGGCGGCTCGAGGAGCAACCGACATGGCGTTGGCCTTGGTGAAGTCCTGGTATCCGGATGTGAAGATGGATATGCTGACGGGTGGCTTCCGCACGGGGACGTCTCTTGCGAGCTTGCGTCCGGAGATCCTCATGGCTTCAGGGCGGATAGCCAAGGTGGTTGACTTGACGCAACTTGTGCCCGCTGAACCATCCACAGCTGCGCGACCGACTGAGGGTGCTGAAGCCGGCGACGCTGCTGCTACGCTTCCTTAATTCGCCTTCTCCCCGGGATGCCGGGCGTATTTGTAGGACTTGTTACTTTGGATTGATAGCTATCTTGAACTATTGCCCATTGTAATGTGGATCTATTTCCACGTTGTTAATTGCTACCTTTAGGAACATCGTCTTTGAAATTGTTGGGCCTCTGTGTCAGAACTTGTGTTCGATTTGGTGATGATATTCACCATATCTAGCCCCTGAATTTTGGGCCGGCTTGAGTATCGAGCCGGGTCAAATTTTTTTCTTCGTCTTCTGTTTTCTTTCGTCGTCTTGATGACGTGCAGCCCCCGAGTCCGTGACTCGGGGTGGTGTAGACGATCATCCGGGTGCACGGAGCCGGCTTGGCGGCGACGCAGCCCCCGGGATTAAATTTTCTGCCGGCTGACGGCGTGGCAGCCCCCGAGTCTGTGGCTCGGGGTGATAGTAAATGATCGTCCGGGTGCTCGAAGCCGGCTTGGCGGCGACGCAGCCCCCGGGAATTCTTTCCGTCTTGATGACGTGCAGCCCCGAGTCCGTGACTCGGGGTGATGTAGTTGTGCGTCCGGGTGCGCGAAGCTGGCTTGGCGGTTGCGCAGCCCCCGGGATTAAATTTTCTGCCGGCTGACGACATGGCAGCCCCCGAGTCCGTGGCTCGGGGTGATAGTAAATGATCGTCCGGGTGCTCGAAGCCGGCTTGGCGGCGACGCAGCCCCCGGGAATTCTTTCCGTCTTGATGACGTGCAGCCCCCGAGTCCGTGCCTCGGGGTGATGTAGTTGTGCGTCCGGGTGCGCAAAGCCGGCTTGGCGGCTGCGCAGCCTCCGGGATTAAATTTTCTACCGGCTGACGGCGTGGCAGCCCCCGAGTCCATGGCTCGAGGTGATATTAAATGATCGTCCGGGAGCTCAAAGCCGGCTTGGCGGCGACGCAGCCCCCGGGAATTCTTTCCGTCTTGATGACGTGCAGCCCTTGAGTCCGTGACTCGGGGTGATGTAGTTGTGCGTCTGGGTGCGCGAAGCCGGCTTGGCAGCTGCGCAGCCCCCGGGAATTCTTTCCGTCTTGATGACATGCAGCCCCCGAGTCCGTGACTCGGGGTGTTGTAGATATACATCCGGGTGCGCGAAGCCAGCTTGGGGGTTGCGCAGCCCCCGGGAATCATGCCGGCTTGGCGCTTGTATAGGCCACGTGTCGGGTTTGTTCTGGCCGGACTCCTACACTAGTACTGGTTGCCTCCTCGGCTTCTCCACCCCGGATTTTCTGTGGCTAACTGACCTGTTTGGATCTTTTGCGGTTCGTATCCTCGGTGTTGTTGGCCATGTGTCGCCTGGGGATGCATCGGTGACGGTTGGGCTCTCTTCTGTTCCTGTATAAGTAGTTCCGCGGACGCGCTTACTTCACTTCATCCCCTCTTCCTCCTTTTTCGTCTTCTCCTGCCATGGCGCCGAAGAAGGAGTTTGGAGAGTCCTCGTCCACGCCGACGAAGCGTGGGAGGGGTCGCCCGCTGAATCGAGGTCGTGGTGGTGGCATTGTGCGTGGTCGAGGTCGTGGTCAAGGCGCCGGCGGTGATGCCGCCGATGCGTTGGGTGAGGGTGGTAGAAGTGTAACATCCCAAATCTATAATAAGAATTAACGAGACCCAAAATTCATAACCAACAAAAACTTTTTGAAATTACTACACTAATGATTGTGTTTTCCTTTATATTGTTCTGTTTGACCTTGTGTGACTTGTTGTTTATGTTGTTTGACTAGTAAATATTAATCCAAGAACCCAGCCCAAGTAAAAATATATTAAACTTGGTGATCATGATATGACAAGAATATATTCCATACATCTTTTCCAATCTTATTTTGGCCAAAGTCTATTTCAATTATGTTTGATTTCAGCAACAAATAAAAATACCCTTTATTTGAGAAAGTAAAAGTATTTCCAAAATTATGTGTTCCCAAAATATGGAGATCTTTGTGTTATCTCCTATCCATTGCCAACCATGATATCTTGCATGTATATGCAACTCCCATTTTATAAACTCAGATTTCCACTCCATTTGAAACCAACACTAGTGGGAAATATATTACCCCACATATTTCCTTTCTCAAACCTTTTTGAAAACAATTAAGTTATGAGTTGAGACATTCCTTTAAAGCATCATCTTGTCATAATTGAGTATGATCATTTTTACAAGATAATATTGTTAATCATGAAAATGGTGGTGTGATTAATTCCTGTGGTTTGAATTGTGTGCTGCGAATATTGCTTGTGTTCTATTCATTGTTGTGAGTTTGCTTGCTAAATAAAAATAAGAAGACAATTAAGTGTCACATGAAATAATAAGACCTATAATAAAAAGGTCTCATGAAATAATAGGGATTATTTCATTCCCACCTTTTCTATTACCTAAAATGGGATCTCCATTTTCTTGATAGCAACCTTAAAGAATTAAACACCAACACCTTTGCGTGTCACTCACAGCAAATTGCACACCTGCATCCCACCATTTTCTTTTAGCATTTAAAAACCTAATAGTGCCATATAGTGGCACATAGTGCAAAAATGGTGCCCTATACCCTATATTCAAATGGCAGCCCTAACTTGCTCCCTTGCTGTCCCCAACTTGTCCAGCAGCTCACCAACACCCCCCCTGCACGTTCTGGACAACACTCTAGCACCCCCATGCCCTAAACCCTAGCCCTAAGCATCCATGCCATGGACATGGCCACCACCACGGCCACTTGGCAAACCAGCACCAAAACCCAGCGACCAGCATGTCCAGGAGGCAGCCACGGTCCCCCTGAACCTCCCCATGCCAACCCCACGCACCAGGGCCCCCTCCCCTGCCCGCATTTGCCGGAGCTCTGCCGGCCGACCCACTGTCGAACACCCTGCGGGCACGCATGTACCGCAGCCACCCCGGCCGACCAGCACCCTCCCGAGCCGGCCCCGACCGCCCCAGCACGCGCAGCACCTCCCTTGACCCCCCCTGGCACGCGCCCGTGTTCTCCTCTACCCAGCACGGCGCCGCCCAGCTCGTCCCCGTGCCGCCCGCAACATGCCAAGACCACCACCGTGCCCTCCACTGACCCGAGTCGCCCCGAGCTATAAAAGCCCACCCCCGGCTCTCCCTCAGCACACACCACCTCCACCACTCCCTCTCCCCCACCTCAACGCCCAGGAGCCGCCCGAAGAGGAGCTCGGTGCTCCACTTCAAGCAGCTCGGCCACCGAGCCGCGCCGCCGCTGCAGCCCATCTCCGGCCACGCCGCCGGTGTCCAGCTCCTGCCCAGGACCTTCTCCGTCGCCTCCAACCCTCGCTGCCGCCCCTCGCCGCCGGCAGGTAGCTCCCCGGCCGCTTCCCGAGCCCCCTTCTCTCTCCCCTATTTCTCTGCCGTCGGGAGGAAGAGGACGGCTGTGGGCCGTCGATCTGTTGATCAACGGCCACAGTGCGCTCCCGCCCAGATTTCGAAATCTGAAAATCTGTTAAGTCTGAAAACCAGTTTAGAGTAGCTAACTTTGCATGCAAATTCTGAGAAATATTCCCTACCAAAATTTGACATCTTTGCATGGTTAGAAAGAGAAAGTTACATAGATTCAGATGCAACTTTTAGATTTCCAAAATAATTAGTTTAGCATCCTCAAATAAGTAGGCAAAGTAGCTATGTGATGTCTGTCCTCAGAAAACTGCAGAAAAACTGTTAAAGGTTTCTGTTTTGATCTGTTAGTTTTAATTCACCTAAATTTGTTTATGATGTGGTCTTAGCATGTAATATTAGTATAGTTAGTGTACTGCCATGACCAAGTGATGTGAACCCCAAAATAAATTCTGTGCAAAAGATATAATCTGAGGAAGATAGCTAAGCGGATTATTCCACCACATGAAATAACAGAACATAGCCCTTTTCCCATGCAAATTCCTATTCAACCAGAGGCCTAAAAATAGCAAACTAAAATGTTGTAGCTAATATAACATGCCATCTTCACATAGATGCAGGCCATGATCCTTGTTGGACATATTTCCCATTTGAAATAAAAATGACAAAGGTGTTAGTTTTAACTGAAAACTCAGAAAGGTTATATTGGTACCAACTTTGGGAGATGCTTCCCAGAGATTGGTTTAACCAAAATTATCAAACTAAAATGTTATTAAAAGCATATCAACTAGTGAACCCAATGCCACTGGTTTGAATCCATTTGATGTTGTGGTCAAGTCAGAATGAAATTATCAAATCAGCTAGTTGTTAACACTTAAAATGATAAAAACTTCTGTCAGAAATTTGATTAGAACTTTGAAAAGGAATATCTTGAGATCTAGGAATCTAAAAATAGCAAATGAAAATGTTCTGGAAAGCTTATGAAATTATCTAACTAACTAAAGTGGTTTCACCCCATTTAGGTTAATAAATAAATAATGATAATCAAAATGCCACAAAAGGTATAAAACCTAAACTTGTTTGTTTCTGATACTCTACTAATCCAAATGAGGTCAAACCAATTTTGTTAGCTCACATTTAAGCAATACTAGTTATCCCTAAGAGGATTTAACTTTTGAGTAAAATTAACTTGAGTTGTAGCAAAAACAAGAGAATGAACTTTCTGGATTAAAACATTTATGTATGGAGTTTAATCACTCAAATTGAATTAAATCCAATTGGGTTAGCTTCTACACATCAGTAGCTATCCACAGAATTTTAGTTCATATTTTTGTGACCAACAGAACTCAAGTTATGCAATTAAACACAAAACCCTAGTTTCTGCCATATTTAAGACCTAATCAAATAATAGTTAATTCAATTAAATTGAAATCAAATTGTGTTGCTTTGTAAGTGCAGTAGCTATGTGTGATGCTTGAGAGATGTTGTGATGCTTGATTGAGTAGTTTAGTAATGGTATATAATGCTTGTTTATGTTGATGATTAGATTATTTGGTGTGATTAATATATTTGCCTTGCTTGTTAAACTTGGTTATATTCAAGTTGAGTGCTAGCTTGAGTGTCTAGTAATATTTCTACCTTAGATTGGTGAGATATTTTGAATTATAGAGATTACTTGATAGCTTAACTTTTGTCTGAAGTATTTCCTGTTTAAATAAAAATGCTTAATCACAACTTTAACCATATTTTTATAAACATGAGTAGTGAGGTGACTGCCAAACTTGTTTGTTAACTAATAGTTTTCCATCATGATTGTTGTTTGTTAGTAATTGCTTGATGATTGTTGTTGGAGTGTCCTACTGTGTGTTGATTGTGTTCTTTCCCTTTTGCGACGCTAGATATAAACGCTACCTGGGTGATATTGGAAAGGATTTATTGGAGAAGAATCAGAGTTTATTTCTTTGATCAGTGAGGAGAAGTCCAAGGACATTATGCTGAAAACAGGCAAGCTACTTCGCTGAGCTTGCATTACATCCCTTTAAATTAATTACATGCAAATTCCTAAAGTAGTAGTACTGATTTCTGAAAAGAACCCTTATCACAAGGGATATGAAAACTGCTTTACCACCCTATGTAGAATGTAGAGTAGACACCTAAAATTATAGGATGGGAAAAATATGAATATTCCAAACTCCTTTTTAAAGTACCTAGTGGATGAGAAAATGCCGAATTGTCGGTGTTGAAGTAGAAAAGTGATAAATGGTGTTGTTTATGGAAAATGCACATTGTGTCCTAGTACTTACGTCGACCAGCCGATAATCTGTGCGACCACATCTACCCAAATATGGGAACGGGCGTAGTCATATAATTTGCTCGTGTTAGTACTGGATACCTCATCGATGGAGACGACTCCGTTATGCATGAGGGGATGAGCATGGCGACTCTAACCCCTGACCTGGGTCCCGGCAATTTGAGGGATTGAGGGATTGAAGGGCTTCGTGCTCGCCGGGCAAAACTGCGAGTCCTTACATCTAGGTTCCTCGACGGGGATCCTGTACTAGGTGTTGAAGGAATGGTGAAATCGTAAGGGCAGGGTCCTATACTAGCATGAGCAAAGGAAAGGCTATGGCCGGTGGTTCAACTTCGCATACACCTTGTATGGCGGGACGTGGCAGACACGATGAGCTACCGGATGGGTGTGGGAAAAGCGTGCTACCTCTGCAGAGGGTAAAAACTATTCGAATAGCCGAGTCCTCGGATATGGACAGTTGGGAGGCCCTACTAGACCATGTGCAAAGTTTTACAAAGATGTGCAAGTTTTGGAAAAAGGTTTGAGATTTGAAAGAGAAAATGATGTGAAGGATGTTTTATGCAACTATGCCAATGTGCTGGTATGAGTTGTTGGAATTAATTGGACCATGATGAGACATGGTCGGGAAAAAGGAGGAGTTTTGGATAAATAAACAAAATGGTGATTTTCCAGGAAAAACGTTTTTAAAAAGGGACTTCTTATTTTAACAAACAGCTATTTTTCGGGAAAATTGTTTTCAAAGAAAACTCCTTACAAAGACAGTTTTATGGAAAAAAAAAAGGGGGAATCTAAAGCCTTCTTTTCTTTTCCAACAAAGGCTATAGATGTTTTCGAAAAATATACAAGGGTCACGAAAAGCTATAAAATTCTTCTTGTTTTTTTTAAATAAAGTTATAGAGTTTTCAAACACAGTTTTATTAAACAAAAGTCTATCCTTCTCTTTTCAACAAAGATATAGAGGTCTTTTTCAACAGAGATACAGAGATAGAGTAATAACTAAAAGTGCTATAGGAAACAACTTAAAACTGGTGCATACTCAGTAGAGGAGTAGTTTGCGAGTACAATTCCCATTGTACTCATAATGGTTTCGTCCCTGGCTATTGTCTTAGCCAGATTTTAAAGAAGAGCAGCTTGAAGAAGGAGACGGAACTGACGTCAATGCGAACTAGGGCGCTTCCCAGTCAGTTGCCTGTAGGGTTAAGGCGAATGACTTGGGCTCCACGTTGTTTGGTGATTTCCGCTGCAAGTACCTATTGAAGAGTATGACTTCAGTCAAGTAAGTAAATTCCTTCGGTATTTATGGATTTTCTTTGATTACCAGTTTGATTGTGCTCAGCGACACACTGATCATGGGATCGCTGATGTAGGCACAAGGGTATTTCGGACTGCTAGTCCGGGGTCCCCACAGACTTGGTATCAGAGCAATCCTGACTGTAGGAGACCTTAGTTAGCATGGACGTTAGTTAGGAAAGCAAATATTTTTGACAAAAGTATATTACTACCAAAATATATTTTTATCTGGAGAAGTCCTAAAAATGGCTTCGCTCTTCTCATCTCCTCAAATATTTCAACGTCTTACCCCTCTATTTTAAGATTTTCAAAGGCATTCTTCTATTATCTTACCTTCATTCAAAACCTACATACATACTCGACGATGAACCCAAGTGAGACCTAACTGACCAGTAGCCAGAAGGAGAAGAAGGTTCCATCCCAAATCCTCGACATTCAACATCAAGGTGATTGATTTGCAAATGCCAAGATCGTCAGTGTCAACAAAGCAACAGACTTCCGAAGACATCAGCTCAACATCAACAATTCTACTCAAGTTGCAACCTCGACGACCTCAATTTCTCCAGTGGAAGACTAAGGCGATAAAATGAAGACTTCACCAGCAATGTTCGACAAAGACCCCTAGGAAAAACTCATGATAGGAACTTTGGTTACCCCGACTACCACGAGTATTAGACGTCCGTTGGTACTAGACGTACCTTGTGTGCACCTTGCTTGTGTGAACTCTGCTTGTGTGTTGTTTGTGAGATGGAAAAGGGAGTCTTATAAAAAGAAAAGTTTAGTTTCCTTTTTGCCACCTACCAAAAACCAATTTTGACCTCTTCGCCATAGTTGTACCTTGTTGCGGATATAAACCCGCCAAGGAAAAAAAATTTCTGAAATATTTTCCCTCTCATCTAAACCACCTCCCGTTAAGATCTGATAGTTCCGCAAGATACAAAAGACCCCCGATCCTTAGCCAAATAGCCGGAAATTTTTGTAACCTAACTGGCAAGTCAGACATTGGACTTCATGCACCATCTGGAGCAAGTGCGTCAAGATCTTGAAGGAAACTACAATTACACGCCAACCTCGTGAAGACACGAGCCCCCACCTCACAAAATTAACTTGTGAAATTACAAGAATACCACACCAACTTATCGTATCTAACCTTAGGATAACCACTGACTCAAGTCCATGATAGTGCCAACTAATCTTCTAGGACCACAAACCTTGACATGAAACGAGGACATAAGGAGACTCATTTAGAATTGGTAACTAGAGGAACTCAAGAAGTGCATAAGAGTTGCTATGAAGATTCGAGTTCAGAGACCAACGGTAATGATGGGTTTCAAAGAGGATCATGTACCTACCCGCCTGACGAGCAGTTAGTAGCACCTTAATCTCTTGCGCTAGCCTTGCTAGGTTTGACCCACCCAAATTTGTCCCGTGAAATAAAACTAACTCCTACCTATCACCGCAAACTTGGGAAAGATGGATGAGAACCCTAGCCTGCCGCTGATTTTCTGAAGATTATATGAAGCCTCAAGCACAAGACTCGTCCAAGGGAGATCGCCACCAACAAACCCGAAGGAAACCAACTTAAAGATCGTCAACATGAAGTTACCCCAGGAGAATGGACGCCACCGACGTCATCTGCAGAAAAACAATCTTAGTTCAACCCGGCTCAACTAGTCGAAACAAGAAAGACAAAGGTACCTGTTTGGGAAACAACTGGTGTGAAGATTCTTCACTAATTTTTCTAAGGTCCATTAAGCCGTGACTTTTTGAACCAACTTACCAAATTCTAGATTTACATCTAACCCCAGTTTGTGACGGTACTAACTGGCTTCATCTAACCCCAAGATCTGACAAAAAGAGAGGTGATATAGAAAGAATCACTTATTGTTGGTAATGAGAAGATCGCCATCATCAAGGCCGAAGTCGATCAACACTAAAGACCATCTGTGCAGAATTGAACCAGGAAGCAAGCACCATCAACGTTACCTATCTAGCAATCATCCTTTTCAACTTGGCTCGACCAATCACACCGAAGGAGGATTCGAGAAAGCACGAGCAGCGACTGTTGACGTGAAGCCCTTTCTCTAACTTTTTAAGGTTAACCGAGAATGTGCCCCTCGTAGCCTTGTTAAACAGCAGACCAAACCACTTACCTTTAGGGTCCTCGTACTGACTTTTAGATTCCTCTGGAGGCTCGATAATCTAGACTGTACTTCTTACCAACGCTTCATGAAGCTCAAGAACCAAGGAAGTCAGCAATGAAGTTCCTCCTTTACTCAGCTGAAGAAGGACAAGCCTGAAGACCAATAACCAATGGAATACCCAGAAGAATCAAATGACGTAAGCACCTGCTGTGGACAACATCAACCACCAGGCAAGTCCAGATGAATTTAGACGTTTATAACATCCTTTTTCTAACTAGAAACCGGAGAGAGTCAAGTACGCAAACTCGGCGCATCCTAAAAACCACGCGTCCCCTCCTGCAACCCTCGTAAGGCGACAATATCAGGAAGTGATACCTGCACCAACCCTAAGCACTAAGGAGTGACAACCAAGACGAAGATCGTCAAGAAGTACAAAGTCTCCGAGTCAACTCCAGCTGCAAACTTCAGCAAGACCGATTAAAAACCCCTTTTAAGGGGGGAAGACCTGCAATAGGAATACCAGAACGTGGTAATAATTAGTTCCTTGCGCCTCAGCCTCGTAGAAACTGGAAACAGCTAACCAAGACTATCCATCAGCATCGATCGTCAAGTCAACCCTATCATCCAGGATCTGAACCCACCAGAGAAAATTACCGACAAGGAACGACCTCGCAACATCAAGTTGTCAATATCTCACCTGACAACCTCACTGAAGAAGCAACGACCTCGGAAGTATAGCCAGCCCAAAACACGTGCCCTCGTACTCCCCTGTACCCCCGGGCAAATCTCGGGACGAGATTTATTTTAAGGGGGGAAGGATTTGTAACATCCCAAATCTATAATAAGAATTAACGAGACCCAAAATTCATAACCAACAAAAACTTTTTGAAATTACTACACTAATGATTGTGTTTTCCTTTATATTGTTCTGTTTGACCTTGTGTGACTTGTTGTTTATGTTGTTTGACTAGTAAATATTAATCCAAGAACCCAGCCCAAGTAAAAATATATTAAACTTGGTGATCATGATATGACAAGAATATATTCCATACATCTTTTCCAATCTTATTTTGGCCAAAGTCTATTTCAATTATGTTTGATTTCAGCAACAAATAAAAATACCCTTTATTTGAGAAAGTAAAAGTATTTCCAAAATTATGTGTTCCCAAAATATGGAGATCTTTGTGTTATCTCCTATCCATTGCCAACCATGATATCTTGCATGTATATGCAACTCCCATTTTATAAACTCAGATTTCCACTCCATTTGAAACCAACACTAGTGGGAAATATATTACCCCACATATTTCCTTTCTCAAACCTTTTTGAAAACAATTAAGTTATGAGTTGAGACATTCCTTTAAAGCATCATCTTGTCATAATTGAGTATGATCATTTTTACAAGATAATATTGTTAATCATGAAAATGGTGGTGTGATTAATTCCTGTGGTTTGAATTGTGTGCTGCGAATATTGCTTGTGTTCTATTCATTGTTGTGAGTTTGCTTGCTAAATAAAAATAAGAAGACAATTAAGTGTCACATGAAATAATAAGACCTATAATAAAAAGGTCTCATGAAATAATAGGGATTATTTCATTCCCACCTTTTCTATTACCTAAAATGGGATCTCCATTTTCTTGATAGCAACCTTAAAGAATTAAACACCAACACCTTTGCGTGTCACTCACAGCAAATTGCACACCTGCATCCCACCATTTTCTTTTAGCATTTAAAAACCTAATAGTGCCATATAGTGGCACATAGTGCAAAAACGGTGCCCTATACCCTATATTCAAATGGCAGCCCTAACTTGCTCCCTTGCTGTCCCCAACTTGTCCAGCAGCTCACCAACACCCCCCCTGCACGTTCTGGACAACACTCTAGCACCCCCATGCCCTAAACCCTAGCCCTAAGCATCCATGCCATGGACATGGCCACCACCACGGCCACTTGGCAAACCAGCACCAAAACCCAGCGACCAGCATGTCCAGGAGGCAGCCACGGTCCCCCTGAACCTCCCCATGCCAACCCCACGCACCAGGGCCCCCTCCCCTGCCCGCATTTGCCGGAGCTCTGCCGGCCGACCCACTGTCGAACACCCTGCGGGCACGCATGTACCGCAGCCACCCCGGCCGACCAGCACCCTCCCGAGCCGGCCCCGACCGCCCCAGCACGCGCAGCACCTCCCTTGACCCCCCCTGGCACGCGCCCGTGTTCTCCTCTGCCCAGCACGGCGCCGCCCAGCTCGTCCCCGTGCCGCCCGCAACATGCCAAGACCACCACCGTGCCCTCCACTGACCCGAGTCGCCCCGAGCTATAAAAGCCCACCCCCGGCTCTCCCTCAGCACACACCACCTCCACCACTCCCTCTCCCCCACCTCAACGCCCAGGAGCCGCCCGAAGAGGAGCTCGGTGCTCCACTTCAAGCAGCTCGGCCACCGAGCCGCGCCGCCGCTGCAGCCCATCTCCGGCCACGCCGTCGGTGTCCAGCTCCTGCCCAGGACCTTCTCCGTCGCCTCCAACCCTCGCTGCCGCCCCTCGCCGCCGGCAGGTAGCTCCCCGGCCGCTTCCCGAGCCCCCTTCTCTCTCCCCTATTTCTCTGCCGTCGGGAGGAAGAGGACGGCTGTGGGCCGTCGATCTGTTGATCAACGGCCACAGTGCGCTCCCGCCCAGATTTCGAAATCTGAAAATCTGTTAGTCTGAAAACCAGTTTAGAGTAGCTAACTTTGCATGCAAATTCTGAGAAATATTCCCTACCAAAATTTGACATCTTTGCATGGTTAGAAAGAGAAAGTTACATAGATTCAGATGCAACTTTTAGATTTCCAAAATAATTAGTTTAGCATCCTCAAGTAAGTAGGCAAAGTAGCTATGTGATGTCTGTCCTCAGAAAACTGCAGAAAAACTGTTAAAGGTTTCTGTTTTGATCTGTTAGTTTTAATTCACCTTAATTTGTTTATGATGTGGTCTTAGCATGTCATGTTAGTATAGTTAGTGTACTGCCATGACCAAGTGATGTGAACCCCAAAATAAATTCTGTGCAAAAGATATAATCTGAGGAAGATAGCTAAGCGGATTATTCCACCACATGAAATAACAGAACATAGCCCTTTTCCCATGCAAATTCCTATTCAACCAGAGGCCTAAAAATAGCAAACTAAAATGTTGTAGCTAATATAACATGCCATCTTCACATAGATGCAGGCCATGATCCTTGTTGGACATATTTCCCATTTGAAATAAAAATGACAAAGGTGTTAGTTTTAACTGAAAACTCAGAAAGGTTATATTGGTACCAACTTTGGGAGATGCTTCCCAGAGATTGGTTTAACCAAAATTATCAAACTAAAATGTTATTAAAAGCATATCAACTAGTGAACCCAATGCCACTGGTTTGAATCCATTTGATGTTGTGGTCAAGTCAGAATGAAATTATCAAATCAGCTAGTTGTTAACACTTAAAATGATAAAAACTTCTGTCAGAAATTTGATTAGAACTTTGAAAAGGAATATCTTGAGATCTAGGAATCTAAAAATAGCAAATGAAAATGTTCTGGAAAGCTTATGAAATTATCTAACTAACTAAAGTGGTTTCACCCCATTTAGGTTAATAAATAAATAATGATAATCAAAATGCCACAAAAGGTATAAAACCTAAACTTGTTTGTTTCTGATACTCTACTAATCCAAATGAGGTCAAACCAATTTTGTTAGCTCACATTTAAGCAATACTAGTTATCCCTAAGAGGATTTAACTTTTGAGTAAAATTAACTTGAGTTGTAGCAAAAACAAGAGAATGAACTTTCTGGATTAAAACATTTATGTATGGAGTTTAATCACTCAAATTGAATTAAATCCAATTGGGTTAGCTTCTACACATCAGTAGCTATCCACAGAATTTTAGTTCATATTTTTGTGACCAACAGAACTCAAGTTATGCAATTAAACACAAAACCCTAGTTTCTGCCATATTTAAGACCTAATCAAATAATAGTTAATTCAATTAAATTGAAATCAAATTGTGTTGCTTTGTAAGTGCAGTAGCTATGTGTGATGCTTGAGAGATGTTGTGATGCTTGATTGAGTAGTTTAGTAATGGTATATAATGCTTGTTTATGTTGATGATTAGATTATTTGGTGTGATTAATATATTTGCCTTGCTTGTTAAACTTGGTTATATTCAAGTTGAGTGCTAGCTTGAGTGTCTAGTAATATTTCTACCTTAGATTGGTGAGATATTTTGAATTATAGAGATTACTTGATAGCTTAACTTTTGTCTGAAGTATTTCCTGTTTAAATAAAAATGCTTAATCACAACTTTAACCATATTTTTATAAACATGAGTAGTGAGGTGACTGCCAAACTTGTTTGTTAACTAATAGTTTTCCATCATGATTGTTGTTTGTTAGTAATTGCTTGATGATTGTTGTTGGAGTGTCCTACTGTGTGTTGATTGTGTTCTTTCCCTTTTGCGACGCTAGATATAAACGCTACCTGGGTGATATTGGAAAGGATTTATTGGAGAAGAATCAGAGTTTATTTCTTTGATCAGTGAGGAGAAGTCCAAGGACATTATGCTGAAAACAGGCAAGCTACTTCGCTGAGCTTGCATTACATCCCTTTAAATTAATTACATGCAAATTCCTAAAGTAGTAGTACTGATTTCTGAAAAGAACCCTTATCACAAGGGATATGAAAACTGCTTTACCACCCTATGTAGAATGTAGAGTAGACACCTAAAATTATAGGATGGGAAAAATATGAATATTCCAAACTCCTTTTTAAAGTACCTAGTGGATGAGAAAATGCCGAATTGTCGGTGTTGAAGTAGAAAAGTGATAAATGGTGTTGTTTATGGAAAATGCACATTGTGTCCTAGTACTTACGTCGACCAGCCGATAATCTGTGCGACCACATCTACCCAAATATGGGAACGGGCGTAGTCATATAATTTGCTCGTGTTAGTACTGGATACCTCATCGATGGAGACGACTCCGTTATGCATGAGGGGATGAGCATGGCGACTCTAACCCCTGACCTGGGTCCCGGCAATTTGAGGGATTGAGGGATTGAAGGGCTTCGTGCTCGCCGGGCAAAACTGCGAGTCCTTACATCTAGGTTCCTCGACGGGGATCCTGTACTAGGTGTTGAAGGAATGGTGAAATCGTAAGGGCAGGGTCCTATACTAGCATGAGCAAAGGAAAGGCTATGGCCGGTGGTTCAACTTCGCATACACCTTGTATGGCGGGACGTGGCAGACACGATGAGCTACCGGATGGGTGTGGGAAAAGCGTGCTACCTCTGCAGAGGGTAAAAACTATTCGAATAGCCGAGTCCTCGGATATGGACAGTTGGGAGGCCCTACTAGACCATGTGCAAAGTTTTACAAAGATGTGCAAGTTTTGGAAAAAGGTTTGAGATTTGAAAGAGAAAATGATGTGAAGGATGTTTTATGCAACTATGCCAATGTGCTGGTATGAGTTGTTGGAATTAATTGGACCATGATGAGACATGGTCGGGAAAAAGGAGGAGTTTTGGATAAATAAACAAAATGGTGATTTTCCAGGAAAAACGTTTTTAAAAAGGGACTTCTTATTTTAACAAACAGCTATTTTTCGGGAAAATTGTTTTCAAAGAAAACTCCTTACAAAGACAGTTTTATGGAAAAAAAAAAAAGGGGGAATCTAAAGCCTTCTTTTCTTTTCCAACAAAGGCTATAGATGTTTTCGAAAAATATACAAGGGTCACGAAAAGCTATAAAATTCTTCTTGTTTTTTTTAAATAAAGTTATAGAGTTTTCAAACACAGTTTTATTAAACAAAAGTCTATCCTTCTCTTTTCAACAAAGATATAGAGGTCTTTTCAACAGAGATATAGAGATAGAGTAATAACTAAAAGTGCTATAGGAAACAACTTAAAACTGGTGCATACTCAGTAGAGGAGTAGTTTGCGAGTACAATTCCCATTGTACTCATAATGGTTTCGTCCCTGGCTATTGTCTTAGCCAGATTTTAAAGAAGAGCAGCTTGAAGAAGGAGACGGAACTGATGTCAATGCGAACTAGGGCGCTTCCCAGTCAGTTGCCTGTAGGGTTAAGGCGAATGACTTGGGCTCCACGTTGTTTGGTGATTTCCGCTGCAAGTACCTATTGAAGAGTATGACTTCAGTCAAGTAAGTAAATTCCTTCGGTATTTATGGATTTTCTTTGATTACCAGTTTGATTGTGCTCAGCGACACACTGATCATGGGATCGCTGATGTAGGCACAAGGGTATTTCGGACTGCTAGTCCGGGGTCCCCACAAGAAGCCCTTCTCCTGCTCGGTCTGACTCATCGGTTGGAGGCTTTTGGGATGAGTTTCCCATATCTGAGTTTGTGATGACGCTGTATGAGCCCGTCAAGCGCATTCAATGGCTTCCCCGAGTTGTTGCTGAGGCGCTGGAGGGTGAACGTCCCTTTCGGTTTCTTCTTCATTGAATTGGTGCTCGCCAGGGGCCTTGGGAGGTCTTCGCTCGGGTCATCATCAGCCATGAAGGTGGAGAGGTCCGCAGGCGGGCGGAGTTCTACAACGGCTGGAAGGCCTTCGCCAGATTTTATCGTCTGGCGCCTCCCTTCATCGTTCGCTTCTACTTGAAGCGCCGGACTGGAGTCTTCTACATCAAGGTCTTCGACGGTACTCTTTGTCTCAAGGAGTGGGAGGAGAGCGATGACGATATGACTCCTCCTCCGGCTTAGGTTTAGGTTACCCAGTGTCCGGCTTCATCTGTATGCGAGAGTGTCTGCCTGTGGATCTCCTCTTTTTGATTCATGTATTTTGCCTCATTTCGCACTTGCTTGTAAGCTTTTGAATTACTGCTGTAATACTGGCTTGTTGTTTGAAGCCGGATGCCGTTATCCGTTCTGTTCTTGTACCTGTGTGCTGGAGGCCGGCTTCGGATTCTTGCTGTGCTTTGCTTCCGGTTTCCGGGTCTCCGCAGCCGGCAAGCGGCATTTTTGTACATAAAGCAGGTGATGGAGCAGTTAGCTTGTT
Organism: Puccinellia tenuiflora; assembly: GCA_012064385.1. Taxonomy (NCBI): domain Eukaryota; kingdom Viridiplantae; phylum Streptophyta; class Magnoliopsida; order Poales; family Poaceae; genus Puccinellia; species Puccinellia tenuiflora. The sequence goes on from QRDG01000187.1 coordinate 66,443, forward strand.
CAACCGGCTGTAAAAGTTGCTTTTATTTTGTTCATCTTAATTATCCACTCGCCTGTAGCCATTCCTGCCGTAGTTCGCATGCACTTCACCGTCCAGCGGGATCATACACGCTACTATAACATTAGGTTTTGGGTTATAAGGCTAGGTTTTTTTCAGCCGGCAACGAATTCTATTCTTACGTCTTTCGCATACAATTGGCCTCCAGCTTATTCTCTTGCCGGCCTTGCCGGATTCGAAGAGGTAGCCGTTTAGCGTCGTGTAGTTAATCGTCCATAATAGGAGAAGAAGTTGCCGACTGCCGGCTTGGCCGAGTTTGCAGAACGATGTTTTTATCAGCCGGCACTACTTCCCTTTAAGCGTTTTTCACGTTTTTAGCATCCTCCAGCTTATTCTCTTGCCGACTTTAACCGGATTCGAAGAGGTAGCCATTTAGAGCTTATTCACGCTACACGGCCGCGGTAGGGAAGTTTGCCGACTGCCGGAGTAGCCGGAGGATTAAAAAGGAAGAGCGAAAAACTGCGAAAAATTGATTCATGTGCTCATCATTTTCATTCCTCTATTGATAGCATAGGTGATACATACATGGCACTTGCGTCGGAGTCACGTCGGATTGATCTTCCTTCTTGTGCTTCCGTCCGGCTTCGGCGTGCAGCCGGCTCTGCCGTGATGATCCTTCCGGCTTCATCGAGTCGGATCGGGTTGGTCATGCCTGCATCGGCGGTGGCGTACTCATCGGCGATTGCCATGAGGTGCACCATGGTCTTCGGGTTTTTCCTCAGGAGCTTGTGTTTGAGTAGAGTCTAGTCCTTGCAGCCCTGGACGAAGTACCCGACAGCTTGAAATTCCGGGATTCCCTCGCAGGAGTTGCGCAGACCGGTCCATCGCGTGAGATAGGCACGGTCCGACTCGTCCTCCTTCTACTTGCACATCGCGAGCAGCTGCGCGTTGCCTGGACGCATGTAGGTGCCGGTGAAGTTGCGATTGAACACTTCCTCGAAGTCCAGCCAGCTGTTGACGCTTTCAGCCGGAAGGCTGTTCAGCCAGGTCCGAGCCGATCCCTGGAGCATGAGCGGCACGTAGCGTACGGCCACCCGCTTGTTGCCGCCTGCGATGCTGACCGCCGTGTCGTAGTCGGCTAGCCAGTCTTCCGGCTTGGTGGTGCCATTGTATTTGGGCGTGTCCCTAGGGAGCGTGAATCCCTTCGGAAATTGCTGCGTCCGGATGCGAGGTCTGAAACAGCGATGAGTAGCAATGTCCTCCTCTTCAATGATGCTTGACGCCTTGAGCGTGTCGATGCGCCCGCGAGCGTCGTTGCTGGTTTCGGTTCCCAGTGGTTGATACGTCTCAAACATATCTATAATTTTTGAGTGATCCATGCTAGTTTTGTGATGTTGTCACATGTTTTTAATATCATATTACATCATTTTTATGAATTTTGTCGGACTAACCTATTGACAAGATGTCCAGTGCCAGTCCCCTGTTTTTGTGCTGAAATTGTTGCAGGAAGTTACTTTTGGAAATATTCTCGAAATTGGACGAAAATTTATGGAGATTTTTTATTGAAGAAATGAGGAAGGGAGCCAGAAGGGCGACTCCAGGGGACCCACACTGGCCAGGGGCGGCCCCCTGCCGCGGCCTAGGGCCCACCCTCGGGTGGGACCCGCCCCTGCCCTATGGGGCACCCCTCGGCCGCCTCCGACACCCATAAAATCATATCCGACGCAAAAACCCTAACCCCCGAAGGATTTTCCCAAATACGCAACAGAGCTCCGCTGCCATTGCCGACAAGTTTCGGGGGTTCAGAAAGTCCTGTTCCGACACCCTGCCGGGACGGGGATCGACCGCCGGGGCCATCTCCATCAACACCGCTGCTTCTCGCGATGAGGAGGGAGTAGTCCCTCACCGGGGCTGAGGCTTATACAAGTAGTGATGTGGTTATCTCTCTCTCCCATGATGTGATCTTCATTGTGATCATGAGCTTTGTTAGTGTAGTTGAATACATGATGTTTCCCTATGTGTAATGGATATGATGTTGCTCAAGTGGTGTTATTTAGTACAATTTCCGGAGCCACCGTTGTGATCATGGTACCTCGGTGATAGGATGGGTGTCGTGTGTGACTCTATGGATAATAGATTGGAAGGATCTTCATCATGAGTTTGTTCTTTATTTGTTGGATTTAATAGATCATGAAGTTTCTTGATGCTTGTGTTATTGAAGAAAGAGACTATTCAAGAAATAGGTTGTGGTGTTTGTTAGTACTATCTTTGGACGCGGATAGTGACAGCATGAAGTGTCCATAGATGTGGAATAGGAACTTTAAGGTGTGCTTTTCGTAGCCCTACGCAATTCTCATCCTATTTGATCTACAAAAGAATGATCTCTGAGTAACGTCTACCATGCATGTATTTTTGTGGGAACTATCATGTGTTTAATTATGTTAATGATGTTGAGAGTAGTCACTAGTGAAAGTATGAAGCCTAGGCCTTGTTTCCAAGCATTGATACACCGTTTTTAGTCACTCTTGTCACTTGTTTGCTTGCTGCCATTTTTATTACAGAATTACAAAATCACCTTTACCATCCATATCACTTGCATTTTACCATCTCTTCGCCGAACTAGTGCACCTATACAACTGACAATTGTATTAGGTGTGTTGGGGACACAAGAGACTTCTTGTATCTTAATTGCAGGGTTGCTTGAGAGGGATATCTTTGACCTCTACCTCCCGTGGATTCGATAAACCTTGGGTTACTCACTTGAGGGAAATTTGCCGCTGTCCTACAAACCTCTGTGCTTGGAGGCCCAACAAGTCTACAAGAATATAAGTGTGTAGTAGACATCAAGCTATTTTATGGCGCCGTTGTCGGGGAGGTAAGGTAAACGGCACTCACATCCTCCGGCAACGAAGCTAATTTCTGGCGCTATTGCCGGGGAGGTGAGCGCTTGAAGGTATCTTCTTTAGATCTTGCAGTTAAATCTTTTTGTTTCTTGTTTTTATTCACTAGTTTGGTTTAATGGAAAACAACAAAAAAATTAGAGAGCTTTATAAAATTTATCTTGAAATTGGTCATGATGCTTTTGAAGAGAAAATTAAAAAACCTATGGAACTTTATTTGCATAACAATCATTCTAGTACCAATGTTATTAGTATGATTTCTTTGAATGCCATTGTTGCTAATGTTATGAAAAATTGCAAGCTTGGGGATGCCGGTTTTGATGAATATGATGTTTTTAGTCCCCCAAGCTTGAAGGAGGAAATTTGCTTTGATGATACTATGCCGCCTATATATGATGATTATAATGATGAATGTGATATTTTCAGTCCACCTACTATTGAGGAAAAATCTTATTATGATCATGATATGCCTCCTATTTATGATGATTAAACTGATGGTTATGATAGTTTTACTCCCACTATTACTAATGAGAAGGATTTTACTTATGTGGAGAGTAATAATAATACTTTTATGCATGTGAATCATGAGAAAATTGCTTTATGTGATGGTTATGTTATTGAGTTTTCTTATGATTCTACTGAAAGTTATTATGAGAGAGGGAAGCGTGGTTATATAAATGCTCATCTTCTGAAGTTTCCCCTCTTTATGTTAAAGGTTTTAATGTTGCACTTGCTTTTCCTTCCTATGCGTAATGCTTTATGCTCCAATGATTTATTTTCTTACAAGATGCCTATGCATAGGATGAGAGTTAGAATTAAATTTGTTTCATATTTGCTTCATGATGCTCTCTTTTGCGTTCCAACTCTTATTCTTATGAGAGCATCATTAAAATTATCATGCCTAGCTAAAAGGCTTAAAAGAAAAGCGCTTGTTGGGAGGCAACCCATGTTTTCTTTTCTTTCAGTTTGCTTTTGTTTTTCTTGAGTCATGAAGTTGTTGCCTCTGCAGCAATTTCATTGTATCTTTTCCTTTTGGTTTTTTGTGCCAAGTTTAGCCTCTAATGCATTGAAAGTGCGAGGTATTGTGTTGCTGTCCAAAAACAGATTTTGTGCGCCTGTAGCACGAAAATCCTAAAATCGCCAGAATCTTATATTTTTCTTATAATTTTTTACAGAAAGCCTGATGCTTTTATCTATCTTTCGTTAGTTTTAAGTTTTTTGATTTGAGCTGCAGAAGTGCCTCGAAAAATTCGATCTTTACAGACTGTTCAGATTTTGACAGATTCTGCTTTTATTTTGCATCTGTCTCTTTGCCATCGTCATATGTGATACTCTAGGGGTAGAGTGCCACATTGAGGCTTAGTAAACAGTAGCTAATGTTTAATGAAGTTGGTTTGCAATTTGTCATGAGTTGAACACATGTGCATTTTAATTTATGAGCACTAACCCTCTAATCAAATTATGAGAAGTTTTGTGTGAAGGGAGTTTTTAAGTTCCAAAGGAGAGGAATATGAAGAAATCGAGGATGGATCAGAGCTCAAGCTTGGGGATGCCCCCATGGCACCCCCTCTGAATATCAAGAACTATCAAGAGTCAAAGCTTGGGGATGCCCAAGGCATCCCCTCATCTTCATCGACTATCATAAGGTCGTCTTCGTTGAACTTCGTTTTTATCACTTTACATATTATGTGCTATGCTTGGAGCGTCTTTTTACTTCCAGTTTTGTTTGTTTCTTTGCTGGTCATATATTTGTTGGATCCTAGCTTTATTTGTGTGGGAGAGAGACACGCTCCACTTTTTCGTTTGAATACTCCTTTGCTTCGCTTATATCTTTTTGAGTATTCTTAGCTACTGTCTGTTTTCTAGTAATCTCTCGCTTTTAGCTTTTATCTTGTTTAGAGCTGCTAGTTGTTAAGTTAAACTCTCTTATTCTTCACTTAAACTTGTTGGAGAGTTGTTGTTGAATTTTTTTTTGAATTGTCAATGCGACAAAATGCTGTTTGTGTGATGATAGAATAAAATGAAAAGCCTGCATAGTTTTGTAGATCATGGTGTGGATACTTGATGCTTCTCAATTGTTTTGAGATGTGAAGTTGAATGCTTAAACTTGCTGGTTATTTGAGTGGAATTGATTAGTAAAGAAATATGGTTGAAAGCTTGAAATTGTGTGGTTTTTCACAGTTGTTAATTCATAGTGCTAATCTTTCCATCAAAAGAATTGTTTGATCAACAAGGGAGACGGTGTAGAGTTTTTATGGTTATGACCGGTAAATGTCTTATGTTGTTCTGTTACCGGTTATTGTTAGATGTTTGCTTCAAACACTCTTTTTGCTAAGCCTAAAAATTCGTACTGAGTGTATGGTTCACTCGTGCATCCAATCCCCAAAGCCAAACTTTCTTGCCAGCTGAGTCCACCATATCTACCTATGCATGGTATTTCCTACCATTCCAAGTAAATTTGTCATGTGCTACCTTTAAAAATTCAAAATACTTCTTCTTTGTGACTCTGTTTTTTAGCTCATGAGGGAGCAGTAGAGAGCTAGATATAACTTGTGACGAGCGAGGTCATTCCCCCCCCCCCCCCTTTCACCTGGTGTTGATGGATTACGTCTTCACTTGAATCAACCCGAGAGCAGATTAAGCAAAATATAAATATAACTCACAATTCTCCTCCGCGCAATGCAAATCTGAGAAATCAGCCCAAACATTGGACAGTGGTGAAACCAAGGAGAAAGAAGAGCGTACTCGCTCTTCTAAAAACCAGCTGCTCTCACAAGTCTAAAAACCTTGCTTGTCATGAGGGACTAGATAGCTTCTCTGTTGTGAAGTCGTTGACGAAAGCATGCATACCTCAAAATCATTTTACTTCTGTTTTAAAAACCAAAAAGCTCTAGCACATGACTAATCCCTGCTTCCCTCTGCGAAGGGCCTTTCTTTTACTTGTAATGTTGAGTCAGTTTTCCCTTTTTCCTTCTATCTCCACAAAAGCAAACATCTAGCATTGACCCTGGGTATCGTTGAGCATATTACATTATCAAGATTAAACATGAATCTTTATATTGACTTTATCTTTAAGATAAGCCGTTGGAAGTTGAGCTCTTTGCTAATGCTTACATCTTCCTTTGTGTTGATTCTCAAACACTTTTGTCATGGAATTATTATCCTTGTGAATTAGTCAAATATGTTGATCACATTGTTTTCATGTATTTGACATACTATTTATGAAAGGTTTTGCTTGGATGATTCAACTTGTTTATTCATTGCTTTCTTGCTATCAATTATAGACAATTTTTTTGTATCTCTTCATTCACATCCTTTGATTTGCATCACTATCTTGATCAAGAATGTGTTGGTCGCATGTCTCATAAAAAATTATTTGTTATCACTTACCTACTCGAGGATGAGTAGGAGTTAAGCTTGGGGATGCTGATACATCTCGAACGTATATATAATTTTTGAGTGATCCATGCTAGTTTTGTGATGTTGTCACATGTTTTTAATATCATATTACATCATTTTTATGCATTTTGTCGGACTAACCTATTGACAAGATGCCCAGTGCCAGTTCCCTGTTTTTGTGCTAAAATTGTTGCAGAAAGTTACTTCTGGAAATATTCTCGGAATTGGACGAAAATTTACGGAGATTTTTTATTGAAGAAATGAGGAAGGGAGCCAGAAGGGCGACTCCAGGGGACCCACACAGGCCAGGGGAGGCCCCCTACCGCGGCCTAGGGCCCACCCGCGGGTGGGACCCGCCCCTGCCCTGTGGGGCACCCCTCGGCCACCTCCGACGCCCATAAAATCACATCCGGCGCAAAAACCCTAACCCCCAAAGGATTTTCCCAAATACACAACAGAGCTCCGCCGCCATCGCCGACAAGTTTCGGGGGTTCAGAAGGTCCTGTTCCGGCACCCTGCCGGGACGGGGATCGACCGCCGGGGCCATCTCCATCAACACCGCTGCTTCCCGCGATGAGGAGGGAGTAGTCCCTCACCGGGGCTGAGGCTTATACAAGTAGCTATGTGGTTATCTCTCTCTCCCATGATGTGATCTTTATTGTGATCATGAGCTTTGTTAGTGTAGTTGAATACATGATGTTTCCCTATGTGTAATGGATATGATGTTGCTCAAGTGGTGTTATTTAGTACAATTTCCGGAGCCACCGTTGTGATCATGGTACCTCGGTGACAGGATGGGTGCCGTGTGTGACTCTATGGATAATAGATTGGAAGGATCTTCATCATGAGTTTGTTCTTTATTTGCTGGATTGAATAGATCAGGAGGTTTCTTGATGCTTGTGTTATTGAAGAAAGAGACTATTCAAGAAATAGATTGTGATGTTTGTTAGTACTATCTTTGGATGCGGATAGTGACAGCATGAAGTGTCCATAGATGTGGAATACGAACTTTAAGGTGTGCTTTTCGTAGCCCTACGCAATTCTCATCCTATTTGATCCACAAAAGAATGATCTCTGAGTAACGTCTCCGGGTAACGTCTACCATGCATGTATTTTTGTGGGAACTATCATGTGTTTAATTATGTTAATGATGTTGAGAGTAGTCACTAGTGAAAGTATGAAGCCTAGGCCTTGTTTCCAAGCATTGATACACCGTTTTTAGTCACTTTTGTCACTTGTTTGCTTGCTACCATTTGTATTACAGAATTACAAAATCACCTTTTACCATCCATATCACTTGCATTTTACCATCTCTTCGCCGAACTAGTGCACCTATACAACTGACAATTGTATTAGGTGTGTTGGGGACACAAGAGACTTCTTGTATCTTAATTGCAGGGTTGCTTGAGAGGGATATCTTTGACCTCTACCTCCCGTGGATTCGATAAACCTTGGGTTACTCACTTAAGGGAAATTTGCCGCTGTCCTACAAACCTCTGCGCTTGGAGGCCCAACAAGTCTACAAGAATAGAAGTGTGTAGTAGACATCAGTGGTCCCAGGCGTTGGTCGATGGTGACCTTGTGGCCGACTCGCTCCTTGACGCTTCGTCCGGCTCGAGGCTCGTTGCAGTGGCCGTCATCGTGTCGGCCTGCCGGATCGCGGCCGTGGTCCCGAGGGTGTGAGCTCGCGCTCCTCTCACAATGAGCTCGTGGTTGCTTGTCCTTTTGCCTACCGCGGCCTGTCGATGACGCCTCACAGCCTTGCTTGGACTTGCCGGCTGCGTCGTAGCCAGGCGGAGGAGCGTAGAGCGCCAAGTCCTTGCTTCCGGCCGGCTCGGTTTCGCGTTGTTGCCGGTTGGCCGTGGCGATGAGTTCTTGAACCCGGCGCATTTGTTGACGTTGCTCTTCGCCTTGAAGATGAGGAAGTTCAGCAGCTGCCGCCTCCGCGGCCTTCATGTTTTGAGTCGGGCAGCTGTATTCCGGTTGGACGATGTCGGAGTTCTCGTGCAGCTGTCCGGCACGGTTCAAGGCTCCGCCGAGGTCCCCTCCTTTAAGCCTGATCTCGCTCAGCTTGTCCGTGTTGCCTCTTGCCGGCTCGAAGCCGTGGACGGTGTTGTACTCGCGCATCGTGGCGTTGAGTCGGCGTTGCGTCGAGGTGAGGTGGAGTGCCTTGTACATCTGCTGGCGCATCTTCTCGAGTTCGGCCGCCGCCTTGGATGGGTACGCACTCGGTGCGATGGGAGTGCTTAGCAACTCGAACTCCGCCTCGAGATTGCGCTGGAAACGCGAAGGCTCGCCAGCTTCGTGGACGGTTTTGTCGACGGCGCCTCCTGCAGCCGCATGCTCGACCATGTGCACCTCGGCGTAGACGCAGAGCTTGGTGTCGTCGCAGTCCGCGCTGCCGGAGTCGAGGCGATCGAAGGAGGACTCGCAGCCGCGCGTGTTGGCATCAAAGGCCGATGGAGTCAAACATGTGAGAACCTCCTTCGGGTAATCCTTCGCGGCGACGGCGGCATAGACGGGGAAGTCGCCGAAGGTGACGACGATGCCTCCGCTGGCGTGGCCCACGTCGGTGAAGCTCTTGGTGTTGTCGATGATGCAGCCGATGGAGCCGATGGAGAGCACGAGGCCGGAGACGACGCGCTGGTCATCAACGGAACGGGATCCCGCGCAGAACATGACTCCGCTCGTCACTGGCCCCACGGTGGGCGCCAAATGTCGTGGTGGATAGCACAGCACACCCATCAGAGATGGGGAAGATTGTGGGGCAAGGCAACGATGGTGTTCGCTCGGGATTGGGTAACAAGCACGCAAACACACGCGATGTACCCAGGTTCGGGGCCCTCTTGTGGAGGTAACACCCCTACGTCCTGCTCTTCTGGTTTCTTATTGCTGGATCACAGAATTCGGGCTACAATGTGCTTCTGGAGCTGTTTCAGGTGGTAGCCGGCTGAAGGTTGACGACGATCCTTTCTTTATGTGTCTCTCTGGAACTTCTCGCCTCCCCCCTCCTTCCTGTCGCAGGGGGCTCTAGCCCGCCTTATATAGGCAACGGGCTAGGGTTTTGGGTTACAAGGAAATTACATGGTTATCCCTATGACATCAGCTACACTCTGGTCCAGCTAGAGCTAATTGTCATGATGTTGTACAGGAAACGCCCGACAAGAAGTACTATTCACAGGCGACGGTTACGCGAGGCTGGCCCACTGGTACGGAACTGTCGGTTGGTTGATCCGGCTTCAATCCAGCCGGACGGATGCATCTGGATAGGTGTAGCCGGACAAATGCATCCAGCGTGATACAACCGGCGTGATGCAGCTGGCGCGACCTGGCCGGCTTGAGGAGTTTGAAGAAATGAGTGTCTTTAGGGTATCCGGGGTTCATCTCCCCGACATCTCCCGTAGCCGCTTGGGGAAGCCCTGCCGGGATCTCCACCATATCCACCACCACACCGTCGTAGTGCTGTTGAGATCTCGCGATCCTCTCCTTCACCTCTTGCGGGATCAAGATCAAGGAGTCTTCATCGAGCTTTACGTGTGGACATCGCGGAGGTGCTGCTCGTGCGGCACTTCGGATCGGATAATACATCTCTCGCGACTAGATGAGTCTAGTTACGGGGATCGACTAGCCAACCCCTGCCTCGACAAAACACGTTCAGTTTTCTTCGAGGGTGAGATTTGATCTCCTTCTTGCTACCTCCATCTAGTAGATCGTGATCTTGTTTGGGTTTCTTCCGCCTTGTTGCATAGGAATTTTTTTGTTTTCTATGCTTCGACCCTTACAGATAAGCATGTTGAATGTTGAAGCAATGCTGAAACTTGCATCTTCCTTTGTGTCGACTTCGAACACTTTTGACAAGAAGATATTACCTTGACGACTTTCATGTTATGATTAATCTTTATGCTTTCATGTCTCCAAAGTATTATTCATGAAAGGTTTTACTTGAATGATGCAACTTGTTTATTCATTGTTTGCTTGATTACCAATATAGAAAATTGTTTTGGATCACTTTATTCATATCATAAGCTTTACATTGTTGTTTGATCAAGGTTATGCTAGTAGCATGTCACATCAAAAAATATTTTTTGTTTATCACTTACCTACTCGAGGACGAGTAGGAGTTAAGCTTGGGGATGTCGATACGTGTCAAACGTATCTATAATTTTTTATTGCTCCATGCTACTTATATGTCAATGTTACATTTTTCATTACCTAATTACATTGTTTTTAGACTTTTATCGGACTAACCTATTGACAAGATGCCCAGTGCGAGTTCCCTGTTTTTGCTGTTTTCTATTTCAGAAAATTTATTTCATATAATCTCGGAATTGGACTATAATTTACAAAGATTTTTTATTCGACGAAAGGAAGCCGGAGACCGAAGGGCGGCCCGGGGGCCACCTAGGGGCCAGGGGCGGGCTGTGGCCGCGGCCCCACCTGCACCCGCGGGTGGGACCCGCCCCGACGCCCTGTCCATCGCCTCAGCCCCCTCTGGCTCCTATAAATACCCCTTTGACCTAAAATCATCGGGGCGACGAATTTTCCAGAAACACGACCCGACACCGCAACCACCCCGAACCCTAGTTCGGGGAGATTCTGAAGCTGCTCCTTGCACGCTGTCGGAGGGGAGTGTAGCGTCCCGACCCCGGAATTATACAGAGAGGCTATGTAACCCACAGGCTATGCTACACAATCGAAGGGCGTGGAATTACCGCTCCCATGCAACACATCGATCGTGCCATAAACACTGGCATAGCTATCAATGTATAAAACAGAGATCAAGACTTGTGGAACAACTGGCACATCACAGACTCTACGACACAAGAGATCATATAGCAACTCATATATGAGAAAGATACAAATTACACACAAAAGGGGTCACCGACCCAACAGTACATCATGCGGAAGCGAGGTAGTTGTCTAATACAACAAGATTCAAATATATGGCCTAAGAGGCCTACACATAAACATAAACCCATGCCAGCTTGTTCCGACGTCCCAAGCTGCCACCCGGGAACCCCGAACTACTCGTCGATGTCCAAGAAGAAACCACCTGGCTGCTCGGTGTCGTCCTCCTCTGAAACAAATTATAAAAGCAGCAAAGAGAGACTGAGTACGACGTACTCGCAAGTTTAGTAGGGCGATATAGGCCCAATGTTGACGGAGGCTCTAAAGCTGTAGAGTAGCTAATTTGCATCAAGCTAGTTTTCCTTTTCAAAAGATATAAGTGACTCAATGGCATCGTCTACTCAGAATGTTTTTCGAAAGAGGATAAGATAGTAAACTTTCCGCTCTGGTTCTCATCGAACCCCTTTGTAACCATTTCTCAACTCCACCAAGGCACTCCCTTGAATCACCCTCGAGGAAATGAACCTTTTACCACACGTTGATTATGCAACCTCTAGCTGCCAAATTAATTAAAATGTTCAGGTTCTCTATGATCTTATCGTCTATTCCCAAGTCGTCCATAACCGCGGACACGGCTTTTCGAAAAGATTTGACCCTGCAGGGGTGTACTAATTTACCCATTGGTACCGTCTGGCTCGCCTAGTTAGCTCTCTTCCAGGGAAAGCTGGCAAGTGGGCGCGGTTAAACCTTTACCTCGTGTGATACTATCCAAGAGTCATCTGTGCCGACATGACAAGTTTACCCAGCCTATTTCAGCTCCTGCCCCCATCGCCACGTCCTAAACACCACCATCCTCATCGTTTCTTTTTCCGCTCACACACCCACGCGCAAATGGAATTAGAAAACTAGAGGACCCTTGGATACGCCCGCACAAGTTATTCAGTTAGTAAGGAGCCCATACCCCCACCAATGGCAGCACGCTCGTCTTGGTTCAAGAGGTAAAGAACTCGCACCTAGGGGCAAGAATGAGACAAAACACCATCCCCGATGGCAACTCATCCAAGCCTTAGCATTTTAATTAAGGAACCACAAGTAACCACCATGTCCGAAACATTCCATCAACATCATAATTATGGAATTTAATCAATGGACAAAATAGCATTTAACTAAGCATGGCTAAGCATAGCTAAGCATATATAAACAACAATTATTTTTTGTCTCAGGCCAACACATCAAACCTATGGTTCATAGGTAGGGAAACATGCATTGGTTCGGGGAAGACATGCATTCATAGGATACTCTACTATGACCAAAAGGTTGACATAGAATCGAATGCAATATTATGGTGGATAAAATAAGTTTATAAAACCATAGGATGCTAGATGCCAAGAAGGTTAGGTTATCTCTTGCCTTGGTGCCGGGGCGTGTAGTACGGCTCGGCGGGATAGGTAGGGGTAACCTCGACTCCGGAATCTATCGATACCCAAAATAATAACAAAGGAACAAATAAATAACACGAAGGCAAGGTGCAATGCACAATCACATGATGACATGACAAGTTTATGCAAAGATATCATCATTTAATTTATCTAACAAATTAAATGGAGTTCCAAATAATTAGTGCAATTATTTGGAAACAACCCCATATTTATCTTAGTGACCACACGATTTATAATTTATTACATTACAATGGATGTGGCTTAATATGCATGAACATGACATGATTGAGTAGGTTTTGTTCTTCCGATCATTTTGGTACCTTATTTATAATTTTCCGAGTTTCGATGAATAAATAGTGAATTAAATAATTATTTGAATTTAATTCCTTTAATCAATTTAAGAAAAACATCAAAGGAAAATGTGTGATCATGACATGATATTAGCATGGTTTAATAGCATTTGAAGTGTTGATCATTTTGATATTTTATTCATAATTTTTGGTTAAATATTTATCGAATTAGGATTTTCCCAAATTAGGTATTATTTATACCATTTTAGGAATTCTTAACAACCAGCAAAAATATAAACTCAAAAGATCATTTCACTGATTCTAACATGTAGAGTTGTTTTTCTGAACAATTTGATATTGATTTGTCAATTTTGGAGCATTATTTAAAAAGATATCAACTATTTTATTTCATTTATTTTCCAAAAAGAAAAAATATTTTGCAGACAGGCCGGCCTTAAGCCGGACAGGCCGGGCCATAGGCCGGGTGCAGGCCCGAAGGCTTCGGCCTTCGGCCGGCCCAGGCTGGGCTCCCAGGCCGGGAGGGCGCCCGAGGCTACCGGCCTCGTGCCGGCCCAGACCGGGTGTCCAGGCCGGGCACCCTACCGAGCCCGCCGGCCTCAAGGCCGGACAGGCCGGAGCCCAGGCCGGGAGCACGACATCGGCGGGTCGGCGACGACCGACGGTGGAGGCGACGGCGAGAGGGAAAAGGGGGGCACGGGAAGAGCCTAGAAAGGACAATGAACTCACCCCCGTTGATTTGTGGGTGCTCGACGATGGCGGGGTGGTCGAGGACACCGGAATCGAGCCCGGGCGACATCGGTCGTGGGCGAGGCAGTCGAGGACAGATTCGTCGGAACCGAGCTACCCCGGCTCGATTCCGCCGGTGAGGAGGGAGAGGAGGTCGAGGCGGAGCTCGCTGTGCTCTTCGATCCGTGCGGGGAGGGCCGGGACGACGGCGACGAGCTCAGCACAGTGGCGGCAATGGCGGGGCTCGGGGAGACAAGGGAGAGAGGCGGGGGAGCAGGTGAGCGGAGGAATGGGTGCGGGAGGAAGGTGGGGGTCCAGGTGGGGGTGACCACCATGTCACGGGGCATGCGCCAAGGGGGCACGCCGGCATGGGCGCCCCGGGATGGCGCCAGTGCCGGGCGCACTGTGGAGGGAGAGGATGATTTTCCAGAAACCCCCCCTGGCACATTTAAATAAATTGCAAAAAGGTCCAGCATCAGTTAATGAATTTAATTGAGGCCCTAAACCATTTTCAACAAATCTTTTAAAAAATTCATATGGGCTCCCCATGTCATGAGGAAGCTCCACAAAATTTGTTGTCAAAATAATTTGTTTAGATTCAAATTTAATCATATTGTTGCAATATGGTCATTTTTGATAAATTGCAAAATGCATTTATTTGAAGGCACTTAAGTATTTCAAAAAATAATGAAATTATTCGTGGAGGCTCCCTAATATGAAATGAAGCTCCCCACAATTTTATTTTGAATTTTGGGAAGTTCAACTTGGTCTCAAAAATAGAAATAGAATTGAGCCAATTTGAATTCTTAATTTTATTTCCTTGCTTGTTAATAATTTGCATTACCAAATAATTATGATTGGATGATTGAAACTTCCTGGACAATTTGGAAGTTCAAAATTACTTGTTTGCTAAGTTGAGCAATTGCATTTGGTTTGGATGTGTGGCAAGGTTGTGCTTCCCCATGTTAATTGATTTCACATGTGGCTTGTGAGGAGTAGATAAATTCCAATGCATGCCATGATGCAACAAGAAGGCAAAAAGTGGAAAAATTCTTCGTATTTTTTCATTGCAAAGCTGGGGCTGTTACAGGGAGATCGATCCCGGAGGGCTCTACATCGCCATGCCTTCCACCGGGATGAAGTTTGAGTAGTTCCACCTTGGACCACGGGTCCACGGCAATAGCTAGATGGTTGTCTCTCTCCCTTGTGCATCATGTTTATGGTCTTGTGAGCTGCCTGATACGTCTCCGACGTATCTATAATTTTTTGAGTGATCCATGCTAATTTTATGATATTGTCACATGTTTTTACTGTCATTTATACCATTTTTAAGCATTTTGTCGGACTACCTATTGACAAGATGCCCAGTGCAGTTCACTATTTTTGCTGTCTTCTTGTTTCAGAAATTTACTTCTGGAAATATTCTCGGATTGCACTGGAAATTTACGGAGATTTTTTATTCGCCAAGATGAAGATCATGCCTGGAGGAGTCCACAGGGCAGGGCGGCCTCCTGCCGCGGCCCCCCCTTGGCCCGCGGGTGGGCCCGCCCCCGCTCCTGGGGCCCCACATCGGCTCCCTCCGACGCCTATAAATCGCCAAAAAACCT
Organism: Puccinellia tenuiflora; assembly: GCA_012064385.1. Classification (NCBI taxonomy): domain Eukaryota; kingdom Viridiplantae; phylum Streptophyta; class Magnoliopsida; order Poales; family Poaceae; genus Puccinellia; species Puccinellia tenuiflora. The sequence continues at coordinate 81,670 of QRDG01000187.1, forward strand.
AAAAATGTCGAGGCAGCCATTATTTCCAGAAACTCGACCCCGACGCGCCGTCACCGAAAACCCTAGTTCGGGGTCCAATCTGAAGCTGATCCCGGCACTCTGCCGGAGGGGAGATCGATCCCGGAGGGCTCTTCATCGCCATGCCTTCCTCCAGGATGATTTGTGAAGGAGTCTCACCTTGGACTACAGGTCCATGGCAGTAGCTAGTTGGTAGTCTCTCTCTCTTGTGCTTCATGTATTATGATCTTGTGAGCTGCCTAACATGATCAAGATCGATTATTGTAATGCTATATGATGTGTTTGCTGGGATCCGATGGATTATGAAGTTATTTTAGATTGTGCATCTTCTTATATGAGTAATTTATATTCTTGCATGCTCTCCTATGTGCGTAGTTACTTTGGCCAAGTGATTGTGTGTATCTCCAAGAGAGGGTATTTATGCTACATAGTGGGTTCATGCCCCCTTTTGTTCCTGGGCACGAGTGACAGAAACGTCTAAGGGCGAGGGTGTGCTGTTGCTACTAAGGGTAAAACATCGGTGTTAATGTCTCTTTTGATATTAGTATTGCTTACTTCATGCACTTTACTTAATGCAATTGTCTGTTGCTTGCAACTTAATACCGTTGGGTGACAGGCTGGATAGCGATCCCACGCTGGGCTTTTTAGACAAAGACGCAGTTGGACTCAACGATCTTTGTTCCTTGTCGTGATGCCTCCATAAATATTATCATGTCCTTTTTGTCATAGCTAAATTGGGTTTGTGTCATGATCTTGTCAATTGCCTAGCTGTAATTCGTTCACCCATCACATGCATATTTTATTTACTTGAGAGACTCCACTAGTGAACCCATGGCCCCCGGTCCATCTTTTTACATTGTTTTCAACCTCATTTACTTTCTTTTAATCATCATTATTCCTCTGATCACTTTTCATATTTTATCTATTTCATCATACAATTAACCGCTTTGTTTTCTGCGAGACCAGAAAGATTGACAACCTTTCCGCCGTTGGGGGCAAAGTATTTTGGTTGAGTGTGTGCAGGTCCACGTCTGTTGAAGGTTAAGCGCCAGAGATCTTCAACATTCACCTCGTTGTTGATTTCAAAGTCCTACTCGGTTCGTTAAACGAGGGAAAACTGCTACTAGCTACAATTCCGCCTTCGCTTGGAGCACCACCCAACTTATCAATATCCACCATCACTGCCCTACATGATCATGATCGACTATTTGTAATGCTATATGATGTGTTTGTTGGTATCCGATGGATTATGAAGTTATGATTAGATTGTGCATGATTCTTATATGTTAATTTATGTTCTTGCATGCTCTTCGATGTGTGTAGTTGCTTTGGCCAAGTAATTGCGTGTGTCTCCATGAGGGAGTATTTATGCTAAATAGTTGGTTCATGCCCCCTTTTGTGCCCGGGCACGAGTGAAAGAAACGTCTAAGGAAGAGGGTGTGCTGTCACGACTAAGGGTAAAACGATTGTTTATGTCTACGTGATTATAAATGTTGCTTACATCATACACTTTACTTAATGCAATTGTCTGTTGCTTGCAACTTAATACGGATGGGTGACAGGCTGGATAGCAATCCCTAGGTGGACTTTTTAGACAAAGATGCAGTCGGATGGTGATCTTTGTTCCTTGTTGTGATGCCTACATGAATATTACCATTAACACTTTGATATAGCTAGATTAAGTTTGTGTCATAATTCTGTCAATTGCCCAGCTGTAATTTGCTTACCCTTCATATGAGTATTTTATTTATTAGAGAGACACCGCTAGTGAAACCATGGCCCCCGGTTCATCTTTTAACATTGTTTACAACCTTATTTACTTGCTTTCCATCATCACTTGCTCGCTGGTCTGTTTTCATAATCATTTCACTACACTATACGTTTAACCGCTTTGTTTTCAGCAGACCGGGAAGATTGACAACCTTCCTGCCATTGGGGCAAAGTAATTGTTTGAGTGTGTGCAGGTCCAGGTTCGTCACGGTTAAGCGCCAGAGACCGTCTACTGGTTCGATTAAACCTTGTTCTTCGCTGAGAGAAAACTGCTACTTGCTACATCCACGCCTTCGCTTGGGGCACCACCCAACTCTGCCAGTAATCATCAAGGCACTATCCACATAAATTTTTCTTTTGTTCCTCTTCATATCATCTGGTTGGTATTGAATTTGGGCAAATTCGTTCTAGTGAAGTTTATGGAAAAATGACTTATGGATTCTGGTGAGTGAGAAGCTAACATAAACTGTTATTCCCATATTTCTAAATTACGTAATTTACGCTTATTTGCTGTGTTGATTTGTACGAAGTCTGTGGTGCCACTGAACCTGAATTGTATCCTGGATAAGTGACGCTATTGACAATGATTTCCAAGAAGAAGAATGTCCTCGTGACTTGCAAGGCGATCTGCGCCGCCACCACAAACCCCCTCCGCCCTCTCCCTCGCCACGGCCGCCGGTAGTAATGAGCCTCTCCACCTCCTCCTTCTAATAAATGAGTTGAGTTTAAAAAACAATAATTTGATCAATACATATATACGACATGCACATGCGATTAGGGTCACATAGTGCATAATTTAATGTTTCCATCTCACGAGGCTATCTCATTTGAGTAGTGTGGTCCATGCCATCCTAATATAAGGGTGTGTTTGGTTTAGGGGATATGGTTTAGGGGATGAGGATATCCCCAAGCACTTGGTTAGGGATAGCCATTTTTCCTATATGGTTTGAATGATGAAATGTGGTTGATGGTAACCAATTTTATGTTTGGTTGGAAGGATAAAAACTGGATGGATTGTTGTGATGCCCAGCATGCCACGGGTGGCGACAAAACCGACTTTCGTGAGTGAGTGTAGCGCCAGAGCCAAAAGTGGTTGCCCCCATCCGACACTTTAGGCCGGATGAGCTCAACCATCATTTTGAAAGCATATTGCCAAATTTTGGTTATCCCTATCCATCTAACCCTCTAAACCAAACATGAGGAAACCACTAAAAAAGTGGCTATCCTAGCCATCCAGTGGATAGCCACTGAACCAAACACACCCTAAGGCTCACCCAGAGATTATCCCATTTTTTTTGCAGAAGTTGAGTTGGGGACCCAAACAAATTCTGCATGTTTTGCAGAGTTTCTTGAGAGGAGAAAGACGGGCTGCTCGATACTCGAAGATTCATAATTAACCCTGATTCACTCTTGTGAAAAAAAATTCACTTAATGCATCACACTTCACTTGGAGTCCTAACGAGTGGTACACAATTACGATTGTTACCATCAAGAACGCCATTGCTGGGGACCATGTAGTTGTGTTATGTTGATTCCACAACACCGACAAGTTTTCTGGGATCAACAATTCTAAACTCATAGGAAGCTAACCTCTCTATGATATCACCTTTCTCCTTTAGATTGCAAAGTAGGTTTAATTAATTTGTTTTTTATTTCTTATTCTTGTCATTTTACTTGAAAAGTATTAAAAATAGTTTAGCTTATTTTCAGATTTGCATTTATTATTATCTTATCTTAAAATCACATACAAATTAGTTATTACTACGGGTAAAAGAAACACTACCAAGTTGTGTGATTTTACCAATGCTCAGTTTATTGCTAATCATATTACATATCAAATAAAAACCAACTCATTTAAAGTTAGTTCTGGTTTAATCAATTTAATATGCGAAGATCAGTTTGGAGGTAGTGCTAGTGAGGATGCATTTATGCATCTTCATGATTACTGTGAAATTTGTGTCATGCAAAAGTTTTAAAATATTGAAAATGTTGTTATTAAGCTTAAGGTATGCCCATTCTCATTAAAGTGTAGATCTAAATAATGGCTATTGTCTTTACCCACTGATAGTGTTAAATTTTGAGATGACTTAAGAGAAGGTTTTATTATGAAATATCATTCTATTGTTAAGATCTTCCAAAACCGAAATATCGTCCTCTCATTTAAACAAGGTGAAAATGAGCATGTACCTTAGCACGTGAGAGAATTAAAATATTCGTAGAACTTGCACACCACATGGAGTTAATGAGTAATATTCGTTATGTGTCTAGAAGCATTATATTCAATTGCAGATGGTGCTTCATGACTAAAACTATTCCTAAACCAAAGTTATCTTAGAAACATGATGCAAAATCATAGCCAATGGCATAATGAAAGGGCACCCACTACCACATCTAGACAACTCAACTCCTAGAAGAAGTAGATGCTTCGAATGCTAAAGTTTTTTTTATTGCCATGCTCATTAAAACTAATATTGATAATGTTTCTTTACAAGATCTTGTGTTGAAAATAATGTTGATGTTAATTTTATTAGAAAATTTCAATAATATTTATAGGAACAACTTTACTAATGGCTATGCTAGACCATCATGCCTAATAATTATTCTAAGATTAATATTGTTTCCAATGTTTTAGAGAATACCATTAGATCATTCATAGCTACGGAAAAATTCAATAAGAAGTTCGTATCCAAATTTGATAAAGTAGATGCTATGTTGAAAACGTAGATAATTTTACCATATTATGATGCCTCAAAGACCTCCCAAGGAGACCATTAAGTATGTCCAACACCTAATAAACATAAATAAATAAACTCTCGTGATGCTTGAAACTGATGCTGCTACTGTTGCAAAAAAACCTATTAAAAATGAGCGTATTATTGAAAATGATAAAAATGAAAATAATATGAGATAAATAAAAATGTTAAGTGATATATATATCCATTAGTTTAACTTGATGATTGTAGTTTATTTGAATTGATATATTTCTTGCAACAAGTAGGCAGTGACCCCCACTATCAATACCCCAATGAATAAAGCTGGTTTGGTTCTTACATTGTTGACCACGTCTTAAAAAAAGATGAATATATACCATAAAGAAACTATGATCCCGTGTCCCTAACTTTTCGATGAAATCATATCTACTTCTGGTCTAAATGCACCTTGAGAAATACGGAAGGGTCATCGCAAAAAAGAAGATAACACAGAGGGGAAATATATTCTAAAGGAATTGTGCAATTAATAAAAGGGAAAATAGATGGAGAAATTCACTTTGACACATGAGAGCATATATACTCCCTCCAACGAAAAAAAACTCTATAAAATGTCTAAAAAATTCCGAACAAAATTTGGTGTGTACATCTCGATATTCTATGTGTGCATGCCAAGTTTCATAGAATGACGACATTTTTTGTGACTGTGTAGAAAAGAGAGACGACGCTACAAATGTCGGTTTTTTGTAAAACCCATTATCGTCGTTTGGTTAGGATATCTGGCTTTCACTCAAACGACCCGGGTTCAAATACCGGTAATGGAAATCCACTTTTAACCGCTAGTATTCTTCTTCCTGATGTTGGAGACGAACTTTCAAAACATTATGTGTTTTATTATACGCGAGCAGACTTATCGTTTGGTTCACATATTCTCACAATTTAATGCATGATGAAATAAGCAAGTTTCATGCAGACTACATATGTTTGGATGAACTGAATATTTTTACAGGGTTTAGCCGTTTAGGTTGAAACATCCTAATCAGTATCCAGTATACATCTGGGCCGTCCAATGTCTCGGCAGACGGCCATCGCGAACCCTCGTAGGGTTCAGCCAACGTGCCCCCCCCCCCCCCCCCCCCCCCCGCTGCCCGGCGGCTAGCCATCAGCGACCTCGCCGGCCGCCAAACAGAGCGCACGCACCGATCCCCGGCGCGTCGGTGATGGCCGCCGACGACGTCGCCCCGTGCACCGCTTCGGGCTACCTAGACCCCTCCTACTGGTTGGTAGCTCACGACTCCTCATCTCTGCTCTGCTCCCCTCCAGTCCAAACTGCTCAGGGAGCAGCGATCTCACGCAGCTCGGCCGTGGCTTCGCAGGGACGAGCGGTTCCGGAAGGAGGAGCACTACGAGTGGCTCAAGGACTTCTCCCATTTCCGCCACCTCCTCGCCCCGCTCCTCTCCCCATCCCTCTCGGTTCATGCCCCGCGATTCCGCAGATCATTTTTTGTGCTACTCCTCATTTGCAAGTTTCCGAATTCCTGCGATTTCTTGCAGGTCCTCGAGGTCGGGTGTGGCAACTCGCGGCTCGGGGAGGAGCTCCTGCGGGAGGGCGTCGCCGGCGGCGTCACTTGCATTGACCTCTCGCCGGTCGCCGTCCAGAGGATGCGTGACCGGCTGGCGGAGCAGGGCACCAGTGGTAAGTTACCCATTTGGTCGACTCGCTGTTACCAATGGCGCCGTTTTGAGTGAGAAAATCTCATTCTGTTTCTTCAAGGTGTGGATGTGCTGGTGGCAGACGTGCTCGACATGCCGTTCCAGACCGAGAGCTTCGACCTTGTGATTGAGAAATCAACCATGGTACGAGTGCTGCTTTACTTTGATGGTTCCCACTATTCCAACACATCAACGTTTTTATGCTCAACTGTCATTTTCCGGGGAATTATATGCTTAATGTTAATTGCCACTCAAAAGAACAAATACATTAACCAGCATTTTTTTTACTACTACATGACTGTATATTGAAAAATTGATTATTTTCTGTTATAAACCTGCAATGTGACATGCCGCGAAATAATACCACCCTCAGTATGGAGATTTAGTTCGCGGTTGCTGAACTGTGCCGTGGTGAACTCATTCTACAATCTGTTGTGAAAAAATAGCCACATGAATAGGAAAAAATTAGTTAGTCAAACGATTAAATAGTCAAAAGCTTTTCAGGTCAACAGGACTATTTTAATCCACCTCAATGCCAAACGTAGCCAAAGTGGGAATAGGTTGTCTGGCCTACCTAAAGATTCGCCGTACGGTGAAAATATTATGGAGATGCTCACATATATTAATAGCAGCATTTCAGTAGATGACCCTGAGAGCTTCTTGCATACTTTTATAGTACCGTATTACTTCAAACTGACTGATGACCATTCAGTCATTCACATATAAAGCTGCGGAACACAGCCTAAGTGTGTAAAAGTCCAGCATTAATTGCATGGTTAAAGAAGGTTAGTGCTTAGTATGAAGTTTAAAAAATCAATTGTGTGATTGTCAAATGCGATAATTTCTCTTTTAGAAGTTATTTAGCAGAACATACTGACCAGTGAAGTGGTTTCATATGTATGCTATCTCGATAATTACCTAGCAGTTTTAGTGTTAGGGTAGCTGCACAACCAGCGAAAAGGACCCAGTCCAACAATCGATACTATAAACCTAGCATCTGTAAAGTAAAAATTCAGAAAGATGCATTATGTCCGTCGACTTATCCTTACATTTCAGTTCTGTCATACCATCCAGTGTTGTGATTAGACTATTAGATTTGCCAGATAGACTTATGCAGAAACATCCTTTTGACAGGATGTGTTGTCGGTGGACATTGGTGATCCATGGAACCCCAATACTACAACAGTGGATAACGTAATGAAAATGCTTGAAGGTATCCACAAGGTCTTGAAGCCAGACGGCATATTTGTATCAATTGCCTTTGGACAGGTTTGGGACGTCTAATTGTCTGAATCCCTCTTTTATTCTCTTTATTTGTGTCATCATAAATCCCTTTCATAATTTTTTACTTTGTATTTGGCAGCCACACTTCCGTCGTCGATTTTTTGAAGCCCCTGGATTTACATGGTCTGTCGAGTGGAGCACCTTTGGTGATGGCTTCCATTATTTCTTTTACACCCTCCAGAAGGTTTAATTTTATTTGATTTTCACATGCCGCTAAGCAACTTTTCTGCATTGCTCAGTTACATCTCAACTCAATTTAATCCATGTATTCGCTTGCAAGAAACCTTACTCTTCATTTTGCTCTTAAATATCTTAGGGCAAGAGGTCACCAGAGTCCAGTGGTCACGAAGATAAATTACCTGCTCCTCCAAGCATTAACATGCTGCATGAAGAGCTCGAAGTGAAGATTATATATTCGCACAAACGTTGAAGAGTTATAAGTAGTAACTCAACATGTGAGTGTGTCGGTTGGAAGGTTTTGATGCTACACATGAAGGGACTGAACTTGTCAGCAACCCATCGAGTGATGTTTGTAGTTTGTGTGACTTTAGGACATATGAGTTTACATACCTTGCTATGCAGTGATGTACTGTTGCATACACTAGGGATATTCGTACCATCAGAACCGACCCACTGCACTGTTCCCATTTTTAACCTTCTAGCGGTATCTCACCGAATACATTATTTCACATCCATGAAAAAGATAATACTACCTTCATATCTTTAGTGTTGACCCCCAGATGAAATGGAGAATTACAAAAGTTAGCAAGTAGTTGCTAGTAACATTCTTGTAAAAAACTCTTCTTATAATAGAACTTAATACACTTAGTATGCACTTTTATGATATATGCACATTTATAATGGAACTTAATACACTTAGTAGTTGCTAGTACCATTTTTCTTGATAAAGCTAACAAAGTAACAAATTCCCAGTGAGTTGGATGGTAGGCACCTATAACTTCTAGATACGTATATGAGGAAGGTTAGTATGCACTTAGTATGGACCCGCTCCAGAAGGGTGATGGCGCCAACCAGCTTCGGCGATTCCTGCTCCTGTCGCCTCCTCCGATGGTAAGATCATCAGCACACTGTTTGTTTACTGTAATAGCTATTGTTGCATACGTAGTGCTGCAGTATTTCTTTAATGAGTTGTACCAATTTGATGGTTTGTCGGACACCCGCCTCTGATTTATATATGCGTTTCTAGGGAGAATAATTAGATTTGAGTTGATAACTAGATATAAGTTGCTTTTGCATGTTCTACTCTACATCACATCAGGTTGCATGCTATATTGTTAAGATCTCCAACTCCTTTATTTTTGTTTCCAGAATTTTCCCCTGTATGGGATCAACCCGTATTTGAATCTACAGAAAGTAGTGTGCTTATGTTATATTAATATTTGAATTCAGTATAGAGAGTACATCAATATTCAGGGCTATAATCTTCTATCTCATCTATTCTAATCGCATGAACTTGAAGTTTGATGATGTGCAGATGAACACATCCACGAAACAGCTGGATCATCTCTGATAGGGTGCAATGGAAGGGTCAACTTAAGGAGATTGCACTAGGTCACTAATACCTTTAGTTTAATGCACTGGTGGATGAGGATGTAAGACTATTAACTATACTATTCAATAGCAATATTTATTGTTCAATGTTTACTAACCGGCAAATTTGTCAGGGAACAAAAATGAAATCCATTGCATACAATTGTCTACCAGATCGTTTTGATGGCATGCTAAACACAGGTGAGACTTACGAACTTATTGGTGTCGGTTTCTACCCTGTAGAAATGTGTCGTGAATACTTTCTATACGTAGCCTACGATTTCGTGACCAGTTTAAAGTTGAGCACGGAGGTGATAAGCTTGAGACGCCAGATAGAGTCCTCTCTCTGCCCACTACGCTTCCCACAGTTTTAGTAACACCTGTGATGGATCCGTCTCGTAGCGTCAAGATGGTACTAAACTGTGGAAAGGGTAGTGGACAGAGCGAGGACTCGATCCGGCGTCCCAAGCTTATCATCTCGATGCTCAACTTTAAACTGATTACGAAATTGGAGGCTAGGTACTAAATTGTTCACGGAACATTTCTACGGGGTAGAAACCGGCAACAATAAGTTTGTAAGTCTCCCTCATGTTTAGCGTGCCATGAAACGATCTGCTAGACTATGTGTGCAATTTCCATTTTTGTTCCATGATAAATTTGCTAGTTAGTAAACATTGGACAATATTGCTATTGAATAGTATAGTTAATAGTCTTAAATCCTCATCCAGAAAGCATTGAAGGTAAGGTAACACTGACGCAGTGCAATCTTCTTAATTGACCCTTCCATTGCACCTAGCACGGATGATCCAGCTGTTTTCGTGTATGTGTTCATCCGCACATCATCAAACTTCAAGTTCCTGCGATTAGAGTAGATGAGATACAATTTATTGCCCCCCGATACTGATGTACTATTTGTTGAATTCAAATAATAATATAACATAAGTACACTACTTTCGGTAGATTTCCAATACGGGTTGATCTCATACAAGGAATTTTTTTGGAAAGGTAAAAAGAGTTGGAGATCTTAACAATATAACATGCAACCTGATGTGATGTAGAAATGCAAAAGCAACTATAATCTATTCGCTGTCAACTCAAATCTAATTATTCTCCCTAGAAACACACTATAAATGCAGAGGCAGGTGTCCGGCAACCCATCAGATTGGTATTACTATTAAAGAAAAACTGCAGCACTACGTATGCAAACAATAGCTATTACAGTAAACAGAGGTGCTCTGATGATCTTACCTGATCAAAGGTGATCGGAGGAGGGGTGCCATGAGTGGGGCGACAGGAGCAGGAATGGCCGGAGCTGGTGGTGGCACTGCACCATCACCTTTATGGAGCGGGTCAATAACTTCTAGTATGCACTTTTATGTTGTATGTACGTACCATTTTATTATGTAACTCAAAGAAATCTAGACCTTGGATGTTATGAAAGTTTTTGAAGACAAAATCTAATATATTGTTTACCGGTATCTAGTATAATTTACAATGAAACAAGTAACCAATTTTTTTAGAAGTTTTACTAGATTAATGCCCAAGCTCATGTTTTTGTGAACTAGAGGTAGCATGTCAAAGCCATTCGTATTTGCTGTATCCGAAGTTCCCACTTTAACTATACACATTTATTTGNACGGTTTTGCTAATTCTAAGTCGACTGAGAATTAACTAAATCTTAGTCGCCTTTTTAAACCGTTAGATTTGTGTCGTGATTCGTGCCTAATTTGTGAGTTGCACATGTTGCAATGTGTGCAACTGACTGAGAATAGTTAAATCTCAGTCCGCCTCCTTGACCGTTTGATTTGTGTCGTGATCGTGTTGATCTAAGAGTTGCACATGATTTGCAATGTGTGCAAGTGACTGAGATTTAGTTAAATCTAAGTCGACTGAGAATTAGACACTCCCATAAATATAATATCCTCCGATCCTCCACTTAGTACAAAGTTTGTACTAGCTTAGTATAAAATAAACGATACTTTTTATGAATCGGAGGGAGTACACAAAACGATGGGTGAAACACCTGGAAATACAAAAGTATGTTCCCATGACCTACATCAACCTGACCAATTTTAATTCGTAATGTGATTAGATCATCAATTTGAGAGAGATAGTTCCGGTATGAAAGAAGATGCAATTACATCATGCAATACGAGGTGATATTGGGCCGTAAGTGGAAGCGGACACAACACTCACACAGAAGCCGACTCCAACAGGGCCGAAACTAGAAAACCCAACACCGTCCCTCCTTCCTGGTCGTCGGCGAGATGGCTTCGTCGGCGGCGTACCTCGAGACGGACGAGAACCTGGAGGCCCTCATCAGCCGCATCGAGCAGAAGTCGCGCAAGATCGAGACCCTCCTCAAGCAGTAAGCCCCTCTCGCTCTCTCTCCCCTCCCGATTCCTCCGCTGCTTCCTGATAGTGTGCGGCGCCGGCAGGTCGAAGCCGGTAGAGGCCCTGAAGACGGCGCTCGAGGGCTCGCCACTCAAGACCCGGGACGAGCGATGCAAGGTTCGGCTTTCCTTTGGGCGGTCTACCTTGTCTCGTTTTATCATGGACTGTCTTCTAAACATTTGGTTTGTTGATCTTGTCGCAGTCGGCGAACTGGATCGTGGTGCACCGCGCCATGATGGCGATCAGGGACATCGACGGCATGTTCAACTCACTGGATCCCGAGTACTACGACATCCTCATGAAGTGAGACCCATCCCCTTTTTTCTTTCCTAATTCTCTCCCTTGATGCCAAGATCCAACTATCTTAATTTAATCAGAGTAAACTGCTGTGAGCGCAACACTGAAGTGTAGGGTTGGTTTTTGGTGGTGATCATTAGTTTCTAATTCAGCTTCCAGATATGTCGTTGATAGCACAGCATTTTGCACGCAATTTGTGTTTTATTTCCCAAATGTGTTCTTGTAACATCGATTTTTTCTGTTTCGGACCTTGCGGAACCTAGTGTCGAGTATTGCCCCATGCATTAGTTGACCTAGTATTTCAGGACAACTGTTCGGAACAGATCGTTTATAGTTCTTGCAGTGTATGCAAATAGCTATTGTGGAGCATTAGGAGATTTGCAGTTATACCACTTCCACGCCCGTTGCAATTTAGGCATAGACCTGTCAAATTTGTTTCTTTTTCAGAGACTGAAAGCTTCCTGGTTATGTGAACACGGTTCTGTTGGAGCACAGAGCATTGGTTGTTCTATTACTCCATTGCATGATATTAATAGCTGATCTGCTGGTGCATTTTAATTTCCTTCTTTTCACATATGGAGTGATACTTAATTACCTATACGGCAGTAAGTATAAAAGATAACTTTAATGAAATCAACGTGTTCTATCTACGGTATACATTTCAAAGCCGACTTTTATAATTTAGAAGTTTTGACATCTGCCAAAGACTCCGTGAGTACTCGAATAGCTTAATCTTGGGTAGGGTATGGGTACTCAGGTGTACTAAAGCGCTACTTTTCTTTCAAGTATTTTCATCTCAGAACCTACTGTACATGATTTCTGTATATATTACTACACACGCCAGCCTAGCTACTTCCTACTTATATCCATTTTTTTTTCATGTTTGGTACTCCCCCGTTCCATCTTATAAGTCATTTTGGCAAGCCAATTAAGCCTGCCAAAACGTCTTATAAAAGAGAACATAGGAAGTACAAAACTGCAACACCTTATGTTTATGGTTCAACTGATTGACAATATAATATTTTCCTCACGGGTTTACCTTATTTTCGCTTCTCTGAAATTGTTGCCATGTATACCTTGGTGCCATTTCTGCCGCCACTCTCTAAGAACTTTATAGTGCAAGTTGATTTATAGCAACCATCTAATGTGCATTTGTTTTGTCTCTAAACCCCGCTGCAATATAGGTACCTGTACAGAGGTTTGTCCACGGGTGACCGGCCAACATGTGACCAATGCCTCAAAATTCATGAGAAACTGACAGAGAAAGCAGGCTTAGGATGCGTACTGCGGTCACTTGCCGATACTGTAAACACTGTGTGAGCTTCATCTTCACGAAGGGTGTAGGCGAAAAGTTTATGTCCTATGCTGTGAAAATCTTGTCAGGGCGGATGAGTTGTATGGAAAATGGTTATGCAAATAATTGTTGTTGACGTCTTCTCGTTGCTGTTTAGCAGCTTGGTATATTGTGCCTTACTAGTGGCTGAAGTCCTTGTTTTCTGGTAGTCCGGTTGAATTCCAAACAGATCTTGATGTCGAATCAGATGTCTTCGCCAGTACAAATGATCTCCCTTCTGCTGTTCAAGCTAAACTCTATTTGCTGCTACTGTGATGCATCTTACGGGAACTATTATACTAAATGTGCCCTCCCCAGTGCTTGAATCGCTGCACTCTCTGAATGTCGCGATGACAAAAGAAAATCGGCTATGGTCTACATAATTTAATACTGGGGAACAGTTGGAGAACATTTTATTTTGTTGTAGATAATGTTAAAGGAAATAGGCCCTTAAAAATCTTCTCGGCAACTGCAAACATTGGACTAGGACGAAATAAGTTTTGTCGTTAACATGAGATCGATGGACACCTCAAAATTCAACAATGTTTCTAAAAAAATAAAAACCTCACAAGAACCATAACACTATATATAGTACTCCCTCCGATCCATAAAAAGTGTGGATCGGAGGGAGTACTAAATTAACCTACCAACAAATAGCATAAAATAATTTTATTTTAGGGGAAGATTATCTATATACTTGCATTTTTTTATTATCGGTAGGTTAATTCTAGGTTCGTCACACTTGCATTGTAATTCATGCAGGGTGTGAGTTGTATATGGGTTGCAAGTGAGATTTTTCCCATGGGCTGCAAGTGAGATTTTCCACAAGTGGGTTGCACACAAGTTGTAATTGGGTTTTTCCCTAGCTGTAGATGAGCTACACATGAGTTGCAACTGGAAATTTATTATACCTTAACAACTGATACACTTTCTCCAAGTAAAACTGGGGATTATTTGCAGGATGTCATTTCTCCCCAAATCCAACCAACGGCTTATGAACCGGAAACACAAGATCAGCACGGCCAGTAGTAATGCAAAGAAACCTAAATAGACCAGACACTATCAGAACATGATAGGGCCTGCATAACAACCAGCAGAGAGCTCGATGAGCCCGTCCATAGCAGCCTGGCCTGGTGCCATGTCGTTGAGAAGCCAGTTCTCGAGTAGCGAGTAAGTGGTCGCCGTGGCAGCCTCGCCGCGGCCTGCCATCGTCTCTGAGGATGACGACATGTCGCCACTGATCGCGGAAACTGCAGCACCGGTTTGTCGGTCATCCTGGAACTCCTGCATGGCCACCATAGCCTTGTAGTCCCCCACCGCCGGCGATGGCGCCTTTTCCATCCAAGACTGGAAGAACTTGGAGACAGCCATGGTAGGAGGTGCAGCGTTGCAGGTGGTGTCTGGGTTGGCCATGGCGGCTTGGATGGCTGCGTCCAGGTTGTTGCTGCAAGGGTTGTAGTAATTTGAGCTGGTGGTTGCTGCCGCTGCATTTGGGGCAGTAGTCTGCTGCTGGAAGGAGTGATCTGCAGGATGTGTTTGTTGCTGCAGCCTCTTCACCTTCTTCTTGAGGTGCGTGTTCCAGTAGTTCTTGATGTCGTTGTCTGTTCTTTGGGGCAGGTACGAAGCTATGGCTGCCCATCTGCATATGCACATGAAAGATATGCACCAGGTTAAACATATGTGCATGCAAAACTGCAAATTATGGAGAAAATTGGACTGTTGTAGGTTCAGATGACACCATTAAAAATTAACTGTTTAGGTATTGATTAATGAGAAATATTTGGGGTTTATAAAGTGAAATTGCTTGTAAACTAAAATTTTAAGGGTTTGTTCGGATACTCCTTGATCTGAAGCATTCCTTCGGGATATATAGCTAGCTTGATGGAGAAAAATGAAGAAAACCCCCTTGCAGCTCAATTGATATTTGAGTCGAATGAGTTTTCATTTATTTTGTTGCTCACTAGAAGTAGAAGTAACCAAAAATTTGAATGAGACATATGGTGCATGCGGTTGGTTGCTTACTTGTTGCCAAGCAATGCCTGGAGGTGGATGATGATCCCTTCCTCATGAGGGGTGAAGTTCCCTCGCTTGATTCCAGGCCTGAGGTAGTTCGTCCACCGCAGCCTGCAGCTCTTGCTGCACCTCATCAACCCTAAAGTTTTACAACCAAGGGGAAAAGAAACAAGCAACTTAACAATATGTTACTTTCAAGTTTCAATACTCGTATATCGGTGGAAAATATATGAATAATCTGTACAAACTGATCGAAAGCACGGGCACAGAACTGACCGGTGTTCTCAGGCACGGAGCGCCAGTTCCCCGGGCCGTGCTGCTGGATGTAGGAGACGAGGACGATGTCCTCCTCCGGCGTCCACGGCCCCTTCTTCACGCCGGCGCCACCATTGTCGCAGCATGGTGGCCTCCCCATGTTGGTCCCGAGGCCAGGAAATATATATATGGCTACTTGAAGGGACACAGTGGTACCTATAGTATCTATTTAGCTACCTTGCCTATCCTACCATGCCTGCACAGCTATGGCAGATGGCACTGCACACCGACCTCTGAAACTAAGCTTTCCCCCTCTCCCCTGTTAGTCTCCTTTTATTCTAAGACACCAGGCCCTGCTTTCCCCAGCTGCATGTGACTGTGAGAGGTGCTTATATACTACATGACCTCATTAGCTAGGTAGCTACCTCTTGGTCATATGATCATATGTGACCTTCCTGCTGTGCAGCCTGTGCTTTCCCTTGCAAAAGTCAGCCAGGGTGCATCCAGCATTGCTCGAGGTTCTCTCTCTCTCCTCGGGTCGATCTCTTTGGTGAAAGAGATCACATGCGCAGTGAGATCACATGAAAGGTTGACGTATTGCTCGAGGACTTCTGATCGACCTGTCCCCCTCTATCTAGGGTTTCTTTTCTTGTCTTGCCGCTCATGAAGGGAGTAATTGGGTGCGTCTTCTCTCCTGATTTCTTGGGCATTGATGGGGAGAGCGAGCGAGCGTACGTGCGACATCGATCAGCTGGCACGCACAGGTTGGCTGGCTGCCTGCACTCGTGTGATCTTCTTCCATCTTTTCTTCTTTCTAGATCACTCTCTGGCCCGTGAACCTTTCAAGCGGTGCGTCGGATCAAGCATCGATGGACGGATCCACGTACGAGTCACACCGCGTATGTACGTAATGTCAATTTGGACGACCAGCATGTGTGTGTGACAGCGAAAAAGCCAGCCCAAGGGAGCGTGCATGGAATGGAATGCCGCGTAACTGTAATTAAGCTGGAAACGTGACCAGCAAACCATAAGTCAATGTTTATCTCCTATATGTACGTACAGCATATGTACAGTATATGTACGTTCATGTACACACCAAGTGATTGAAAGTCAAAATTTGGAGGTCCGAAAAGTTGTTGATCACCAATGGAGCCGCGTCGACTTCGGGTGAAGAGGTGATCTGTCTCTTTTCTTTTTTGTGGCTGCTACGATGCTGCCGAAGAAGAGGGAAATGTGTTGGTTTGTCACATGGGTTTCTCATATCTTTTCAGTTATGTAAGGTCGGTATATACGTGCCTTGTAACATGACTGAACCACACAAGTCAAAAGTGCTCCACGTGTATTAAAGTCAAAATTCACTAGTGGAAAAACAAGCTCTAGTACCGGTTCCAGAGTGCCTCTAGTACCGGTTAGGCAACCGGTACTAATTAATCGGTACTAAAGGCCCCAACCTTTAGTACCGGTCTAGTCTGGAACCGGTACTACAGAGGCCTCCACGTGGGCTGGCCGGGAGCCTCAGGGCTGGAGACCTTTGGTACCGGTTCGTAACAGGAACCGGTACCAAAGGGTTGGGACCGTAAACCTGCACTCTCTGCCGCGGCAGAGAATTGTGCATTTCTCTGCCGTGCCAAAACGCAGAGAATCCAGGGTTTATAGGGTCTGTATTTGGATCGTTCGTTGTATCAGTATCGCTTCGATGCGCCAGAAACGCGTTTGGAATATATAAGATATCTACATGAAGATCAATTTGATGCATATCAACTTGGTGCATATATATAACAAAAGTAATTAATTACATAAGATCGCAAATTAAGTAGTACTCTCCGAGACATACAATATATTACATGTTCCTAGCTCACTATTACATTGAGGCATACTATATTGAAACAAGGTGGTACTCTCCGGAAGGAGGTATGACTTCCCGAATGAAAAATCCCGCCAATTCCTCGCTAATTGCTTGGAAGCGGAGCTTTCGGGGGAGCTTCTCCCGCTTTCTTGCCAACTGCAAATGAATGAGATCGAAATGAATACATTGAGTCATGTGTATATGTATGTATCAAATCATAATAAAACAATTATGACTGAAACTCAGCAGAACTGATGGTAACAAAATAAATTTGTGAATATTGTTTACGTACCTCTTTATTGAATTTACTATTCGCTCTCTCGTTGACAATCTTGTGAATGTTCTCACAAACATAGTAACCACATAGATTAGTCCCCTGTGGTTGTTGCTCGCATTTCTGTATAAGAATATAATTCAATCAAACAATAATCAAGTATGATAAATATGTGTGGACGTAGCTAGGTATATAGTAGTACTTACTCTCGGACGCCATATCAGCTTCGGTTTCCATCCACCTTCCGGATCTTCCGCGATGAACGTTTCCCATACGCTGCCCGACAAAGAAAATCAATAAAAGAGTTGACATCATCAAATTAACGATGAAGCCGATAAGAATTAATTAAAATTACCTTTTGAGCATATCAAAACAGTGCTTGTACTTTAGAGGCTTTGTGGTTAGTGAGTCATAAACTAGAACTTCTCCATCGTGCATTTTAATGACGATAAGAATATAGTGGAAGCTGCGCACGTTTAAATATGCAGTGTCATAGATATAACTCATTACTTAAAATTTTAACATCTGGCCAAAGTATTCAAATAATGACGATAAAGAAGACAGTAACACTCACTCGAACAAGTAAGGCCAAAGTATTTGTTTTTGTCACGTTGTCGCTTCAAAAACCTTAGCAAAGTCGCCGGTGTATCCTTGTTATGCAGGGGATCCGTTATGGTTACTTGATGCATTGTCTCCGCGTCAATGAACCCAATGTCGTTGATATCATCCCTTTTGCATTCGAGCATCTTCAATCTGCATAATATAGCGCACAAAAGATTAAATTGAGGACAATTGCAGAAAATGAACGAACTAAGCTTAAGACTTCTCAAATTACATAAATAAATCACTTACAGACAATAGCAACTGAGCAACGATTTGTCGATGGCCAGGAGATTGTATAACTGAAAAAGTTCCTTGAAGTCGACGGACACAGCGTATTCTTGGAAGTAGTGCTCCTCCTTAACTCTCACCATGATAGAATCGAACCCGTCCTTTGCACTATTCAAGTACCAGCTATGCAGTTGGCGCATTCTTGTTGGTAGGGCGCGGACATTCTCGACCAAATTATTCCCTTGAACAAATTGATATGCTACTTCAAGTAAGGCGTCATCGGTACCGGTTGTTTGTTGTTGACGACTTTGAATGGCCTTCTCGTCAAACACCTTGAGAGGGGGGACCGATTGAACGGGTTGTTCTCCGAGCTGGGGAACTTGTTTCCTTTTATTTGACTCGACCACCTGTTTCCCTTTTTCCACTTGGATCACCGGTTCTCCTTTTTGCACCCTGACCATCTCGTCATATGACCTTTCAATAGAACGCGTATAGTCTGATGACACCGGTTCAGGGTCATATAGATTCTCCACGGTACGCACGACTTTCACCGGATCTAGCGTCTTCACAAAAGGTATCTCTGGCACTTTCTTAGCAAAATGGGCATCCACCTGGGCTTGAACGATGGCCTTGTTTTCCTCTTCAGATCTTTCCCAAGGTAACTTCTCAAGAGGCGGTCGTGTTCTCTCCAATCTAGGCATCTTCCTAGGCGGCGAACCGTTCCGCTTAACGGGCGCTCTCTTACGCGGAGGTAACCGAGGTGGTGGACTCGCGCTGGCCCCCCCCTCCGGTAGGTGTGGACTTTGTTGCTCATGTGGACTGCTACCACGAGGAGTCGATGGCCCTTGCTGCTCATGTGGACTGCTACCACGAGGAGTCGATGGCCCTTCCTGCTCATGTGGACTGCCAGCAGGAGTAGTCGATGGCCCTTGCGGCTCATGTGGACTTTGTTGCACATGTGGACTTCTACCACGAGGAGTCGGTGGCCTTGGCACGGGGCCTGAAAAGACGATGTATTGTTTTTTCCAGAGGGCGAAACCGTGCTTGACATCGCCCAGTGTCTTCTCCTCGTCACCTCCAGGATGATCAAGATCCATTGTTTCATAAGTAGGCACAATGTCATCCACCCCGACAAGAGCACAGTCAGCTGGAATGGGCTGATGATGGTGCATTGCTCCATCTTGTTGTGGGTAAACATAGCCGACCGCCACCTTAACGGACATGTTCCTTATTGGCACATGTAGCTCGCACTCTGTCTTCTCCGTGACATAATCCACGGGGTAGCTTGCTCCACATCCTTCAAGATGCGAGGAACCCACGCTGCTTTTCGGCTGAGATGGGGCGGCATCGGCTTGAGGATCTTCTATAAGAAGTTGCTGATCAGGTGCCCTCTACCGACTAGTAGTTGAGTCTGTTAGATTCTGCTCCAGCTGCTGCACCCTAAGTTCCAATGTCGATAATCGGTCAGCGCACTTCTTCTTCGTTCTCGAACGGCTTCTATAACTGTCTGCGCACTCCGGCCACGCATCCTTCATGGTGAGACCTGGGAGGGTTCGTACTCGTCCAACATGTTCTGGATTCCCCAGAGCTAGTGTCAACTCGTCATTCTCTCTATCGGGAATGTACACTCCCTTTCTGACCTTATCTACTGCATCTTCAAGCTCCTTGGCGATTTTTTCAATTTTCGTCTTCCATTTACCCTTTGCAACGATTCGCCCTGTCTTTGGGTCCAACCCTGCCCCATGCGCGTACAACCAGAACTTGGACCGCTCGGGCCAGTCGTATGTCTGTGGCATGACCCCGTTTTTCAGCAGTTCAGCTTCATATGCTTTCCACTTAGGAATGGCACTCTTGTAGCCACCTGACCCCAATTTTGAAAATATTGCTTCTTCTTAGCATTTTCTACATTTATGGCTGATCGGGCCTTATACTCTGACGAGCTCATATACGCCTTAAATGCGGGCCAGAGGGCTTTTAGCTTCTCAAATCTTCCAGTGAATTCTGGACCTTCAGGTCCATAGTTGTCCCATAATTTTTTCTTCCAGGTCTGGAATTGTACGGCCATCTTCTTAAAAGTCCATTCCTTGAGCTTCTTCGTCTGGCCTTCCGTGAAGCCTACCGGTAGGTTGAAGTATGGCAGCAGACTCCCCCAAAGTACCTCTTTTGTAGCGTCGCTGACGTAACTAGCTTCATCGCCAACCCCCGCCTTCTTCGGCTTATGCCAATCTGGAATGGTGATCGGTACAATGTCCCTAACAAGAACTCCAGCTTGACTTATAAATTTTTTGACGTTCTCTGCTGGTTCCACCGGTTCGCCACTAGCCTTAAATGCGGTGAGGGATAATTTAGCCTCGCCCGATAGAGGTTTCGTCGGGCCTCGAGGACCTTGCTTTTTAGCAGATTTGCTCGATGATCCACAAGGCTAAAATAAAAAAAGGTTCGTTAATAAGTGCAATACAAATAAATCAATGCATCTACTGATATAGCATTGCCATAATATACACCTTGCCGGAGTTTGTTAAGGGCACTTCGTCGGCCCTTCTTTCTTCAGACTCAAGTCCTTCACCAGAGTCGTTCAGAAATTGTGTGGTTAAGTCTTCGCCATCGTCATCCTCATATGGTCGGGCATTATTATATATCACTTGTTGCACCAAATCTTCTTCCTCCTCATTTCGGATGAAGGGGGGGGGAGTCCGGATCCATAGCTCAATGTCACTACAAAATTTTAAATAGCAAATTCACTTGGCAAATTTGAAATAGAAAATTTTAAATAGCAATTCACTACAAAATTCTAACACTAATATTTTAATACTAATAATTCTAATACTAATATTCTAATACTAATATTCTATTCTAAAAATTCTAATAATTCTAAGTACTAAAAAAACTAATATCTAAGTACTTAAAAATTCTAAGTACTAAAAAAACTAATATCTAAGTACTTAAAAATTCTAATAATTCTAAGTACTAAAAAAACTAATATTTAAGTACTTAAAAAAACTAATATCTAAGTACTTAAAAAACTAATAATTCTAAGTACTTAAAAATTCTAATAATTCTAATACTAATTTTCTAGTGTTTCTATTTACTTAAATTTATATGTAACAATATTGAGACATTTGTAAATAAGTAAAAATAACAATAACCAATAAGAAAAAAAAACAAAACAAAAAACTAGTACCTGCGGCCGGAGGCGGAGGCGGAGGCGCGTGGTGGAGGCGCGTGGAGACGGCCGGAGGCGGAGGCGGAGGCGCGTGGTGGAGGCGCGTGGAGACGGCCGGAGGCGGAGGCGGAGGCGCGTGGTGGAGGCGAGGTGGTGGAGGCGGAGGCGCGTGGTGGAGGCGGAGGCTCGTGGTGGAGCAGGGGCAGGGGCCGGCGGCGCACGGAGGTGGAGGGGCAGGGGCCGGCGGCGCACGGAGGTGGAGGGGCAGGGGCCGGCGGCGCACGGTGGTGGAGGCGAAGGAGCGTGGTGGGGCCGGCGGCGCACAGAGGTGGAGGGGCAGGGGCCGCCGGCGCACGGAGGTGGAGGCGTTCGGGGTCGGCGCGCGGCGCACCGAGGTGGAGGCGCAGAGGCGTGCAGGCGGCGGCGCAGGGGCGTGCTGGCGGCTGCGCAGGCGGCGGCGCAGGGCGCGAGGGAGCGATTCCCGGCGGCGGCGGCAGCCTGACGGCGTCTCGTCGGCGATCAGGAGCCCGGAGGCGCGTCGGTTCGTCTGCGGTGATTTGGCCAAGAATGGCCAAGTCCCGCGCTCTTGGAGCCTTGTTTTTTACCTTTGGTACCGGTTTGTGCCACCAACCGGTACCAAAGGTGCTTTGGTACCGGTTGTAGCTACCAACCGGTACCACAGATCCACCAAAAATTGCGCGCGAACCGCTGGACCTTTGGTACCGGTTTTTCTCACTAACCGGTACCAAAGGGTTTTTTCTCTCTTTTTCTTTTCCTGTTTTATTAAAACAACTATAACTTTTGAAAGAAAAGTCCAAATGACATGAAACCAATTTCTAAAATTTTGTAAAATTAAAAGCTATCAACTAATAATAATTTTGTGACGTTTTGTAACATTTTCAAATTTTTAAATTTCAAAATGGAATTAAATATTTCTAGAAACTATAATTAAGTCTAGAAATTTGTCCCATTTCCAGCAGAATCGGCAGAAATTTGTGATTTTTAAAAGAGGTGGATGGAAATCTTTTCTTTGAAAACAAATTGATTATTTGTGCATATAACATGTTCTAGCATATTAAAAAAATGAATCACCCAAGTTTTGCAACATATTTCTGGTAGGTCCTTCACAAAAAAAACCATTTCTGACACTCGAAAAATGGAAAATGGTTTTTTTATTCAATAAAAAAAACTTCCTTCGTCAACATTGTCCGTGCTTCCAAGATGCATGTTTGTGTGGAATATGGACCCATTCAAACAAACTATGCCATGTATTTGGCCATAACACCGGTTATTTCGACAGAAACCCTAGAATGTTAGGAGGAGATAGCTCTTTGTTGTGAACAAGTTTTCAACAGAACTGCCGTACTGCCTAGGACATATTCCAAGTTCCTGAGCTGCGGGGTGCTGAGCCTCCGGCGCTGCGCATCCAAAGAGAAGGAACCCTCACAGGGTCATAGCTCACGTGAGAAGGAACCCTCTGAAGAAACGACCACCTACTGTCATACTGCCTATCCAATAGATACATGTAGCGACGGACGTGCTCATCCTCCTCCCTGATACGGCGACGTACCACCTCCTCGGAGGCCGGCTCCCTCTGCACCGAGCGTGGCCCACGCGACTGCCACCACAGAAGATCCGGGTCGACGACGTCACCCGGATTCCTCACCAAGCTGCGCGTCCCGGAAGGTAGCACCTCCCAGTGCCAGCCCGGTGGAGCCCAATCCCGCACATCGCCCCTCTGGTCCAACATGGACATCGTCGCCGAGTGATGAGGTTGCAGATATGAGTTTAGATGTGATATGGCAATGGAGGCCAAGCCTACATATATATATATAGTGATCAGGGCCTTTAGTACCGGTTCGTGTTACCAACCGGGACTAAAGAAGCACACGGATCGTGTGTTTCTTTCAAGCGCTTGTGAGCCGTTGGATCAGGGGTGTGTTTCTTTAGAGCGCTTGTGAGCCGTTGGATCAGGGGTGTGTTTCTTTAGAGCGCTTGTGAGCCGTTGGATCAGAAGCACACGGATCGTGTGTTTCCTTCGAGCGCTTGTGAGCTGTTGGATCAGTGCCTTTAGTACCGGTTCGTGTTACCAACCGGGACTAAAGAAGCACACGGATCGTGTGTTTCTTTCAAGCGCTTGTGAGCCGTTGGATCAGGGGTGTGTTTCTTTACAGCGCTTGTGAGCCGTTGGATCAGAAGCACACGGATCGTGTGTTTCCTTCGAGCGTTTGTGAGCTGTTGGATCAGTGCCTTTAGTACCGGTTCGTGTTACCAACCGGGACTAAAGAAGCACACGGATCGTGTGTTTCTTTCAAGCACTTGTGAGCCGTTGGATCAGGGGTGTGTTTCTTTACAGCGCTTGTGAGCCGTTGGATCAGGGGTGTGTTTCTCTAATCGCCTATAAATAGCGACGTCCCTGCTGCGAAATGGCACACAACGAGCGTCTACCTTTGACACCGAACCCAATGGTTGGATTTAGCCTACCCGCTGGCATGTTCCCTAACACAAGCCCTCGGGTAGGTTGAATCCAACCACTGGATTAGGGTGACACAATGATGAATTGCCGAGGAAGTGGGAGTGGCTGCAAGGCTCTTTGATGATCTACAACATTCCCAACACTTTTTGGGACGGTCGTTAGATCATCAAAGAAGTCTTGCGGCTGCTTGGATCGAAGGTCGATTTGCTGCTCACTTCAGTTCATCGACCGAATACAAATCATTTGGATTCCCGTCATACAGCCCAACGGTGCATTTGATATGCAGGCACTCACGAGCCACCGTTGGGCTGTATGACGGGGAAACCGTGTGCATTTGATAAAAGGTTTAATACATTGTCCGTGCTTCCAAGATGCATGTTTGTGTGGAATATGGACCCATTCAAACAAACTATGCCAAGTTTATTATTACACATCACCAACACATCCCTATCTAGTCTTCTGAGTTTTCTTCGTGTGTTTCCCTTTCTTCTGATTGCGACGCAACCATGGACAATCTTCGTTATTTAACACGATGCTTGGGTCAGTTTTCACCTTGAAGGGTGCAATATAATCAAACTTATTATAATCTTCTGACATGTCTGTCTTGTCCTCCACTCCCACGATGTTTCTTTTTCCTGAAAGAACTATGTGGCGCTTTGGCTCATCATATGCTGTGTCCTCTTGCCTTTCTTTTATTTTTTTCGGTTTGGTAGACATGTCCTTCACATAGAAAACCTGGGCCACTTCACTGGCAAGCACGAATGGTTCGGTCTCGTATGCTAGATTCTTGAGATCCACTGTAGTCATTCCGTACTGTGGGTCTACCTGCACCCCGTCTTTTAGGTTGAACCATTTGCACCGGAACAAAGGGATCTTGAAAGTAGGTCCATAGTCAAGTTCCCATATCTCCTCTATGTACCCATAATATGTGACCTTCTTCCCATTGTCGTCTGCTGCATCAAAGCGGACACCACTGTTTTGGTTGGTGCTCTTTTGATCTTGGGCGATCGTGTAAAATGTATTCCCATTTATCTCGTACCCTTGAAAAGTCGATATACAAAAAGATGGTTGCTTGGCCAACAAGTATAGTTGTTCTTCAATAGTGGTGTCATTAATGAGATGTGTTTGCAACCAACCGCCGAAAGTCGTCTGGTGTTCTCCATCAATCCAATCTTCACCTTGCTCCGGATATTTTGAGCGTAAAATATCCTTGTGTTCCAATATATACGGAGCCACCATGCTGGAATTATTTAGGACTGTGTAGTGTGCTTTAGTGAAAGAATGTCCGTCCATATTTATTTTTGCTCTCTTTCCTAGCGTGCCTTTTCCACGCAGTCTCCCCTCATAGCGTGATTCAGGAACACCGATCGGCTTAAGGTCAGGAATAAAGTCAACACAAAACTCAATGACCTCCTCTGTTCCATAGCCCTTGGAGATGCTTCCTTCTGGCCTAGCACGGTTATGAACGTATTTCTTCAAGACTCCCATGAATCTCTCAAAGGGGAACATGTTGTGTAGAAATACAGGACCGAGAACGTGAATCTCTTCGACTAGGTGAACTATGAGGTGCGTCATAATATTGAAGAAGGATGGTGGAAACACCAACTCGAAGCTGACAAGACATTGCACCACATCCTTCTGTAAATTTGATAGAGTTAGTGGATTGATCACCTTCTGAGAAATTGCATTGAGGAATGCACATAGCTTCACAATGGGTACTCGAACATTTTCTGGCAGAAGCCCCCTCAATGCAATCGGAAGTAATTGTGTCATAATGACGTGGCAGTCATGAGACTTTAGGTTTTGAAACTTTTTCTCTGTCATGTTTATTATTCCCTTTATATTCGACGAGAAGCCAGACGGGACCTTGATGCTGCTCAGGACTTCAAAAAAGATCTCCTTCTCTTCTTTTGTAAGAGCGTAACTGGCAATACCTTGATACTTCTCTGGATTCAGGTTGTCTCGTTCGTGCATACGTTGCTGGTCCTGCCGTGCATCCGGTGTATCTTTTGTCTTCCCGTACACGCCCAAGCAGTTTAGCAGGTTCACGCAAAGATTTTTCGTCACGTGCATCACGTCGATTGAAGAGTGAACCTCTAGGATTTTCCAATAGGGTAGCTCCCAAAATATAGACATCTTCTTCCACATGGGTACGTGTCCGGCACTGTTATTCGGAACAGATTGTCCGCCAGGACCCTTTCCAAAGATCACTTTTAAATCCTTCACCATATCATATATAACATCCCCAGTAGGGCGGGTAGGCTTCGTCCGGCTATCTGCCTCACCTCTGAAATGCTTGCCTCCTCCCATTCTTACGACATGTTGTTTTGGAAGAAATCGACGATGCCCCAAGTACACATTCTTGTTTCCCAAATATATATTGTCAGTCTCACCTAAACAGTGTGTGCATGCATTGTATCCCTTGTTTGATTGTCCTGAAATGTTACTAAGAGCAGGCCAATCATTGATGGTTACGAACAACAACCCTCGTAGGTTAAATTCCTTTTGTTCGTGCTCATCCCACACAGGTACACCTTCTTCATCCCACAACTATAAAAGTTCTTCAACTAATGGCCTCAGGTACACATCAATGTCGTTGCCGGGTTGCCTCGGGCCTTAGATGAGCACTGGCATCATAATGAACTTCCGCTTCATGCACAACCAAGGAGGAAGGTTATAGATACATAGAGTCACTGGCCAGGTGCTATGACTGGAGCTCTGCTCTCCAAAAGGATTAAAGCCATCTGTACTTAGACCAAATATTAAGTTCCTCGCGTCATCTGCAAATGTCTTGAACTCTTTGTCGATTTTTCTCCACTGCGACCCGTCAGCGGGGTGTCTCAGCATCACGTCTTTCTTACGGTCTTCTTTGTGCCATCGCAACAACTTGGCATGCTCTTTGTTTTGAAACAAACGTTTCAACCGTGGTATTATAGGAGCATACCACATCACCTTGACAGGAACCCTCTTCCTGGGGCGCGGCTCGCCCTCAACATCACCAGGGTCATCTCGCCTGATCTTATACCGCAATGCACCGCATACCGGGCATGCATTCAAATTCTCGTACTTCTCACCGCGGTAGAGGATGCAGTCATTGATGCATGCATGTATTTTCTGCACCTCTAATCCTAGAGGGCAGACAACCTTCTTTGCTTCGTACGTACTAGAGGGCAATACATTCTCCCCTGGAAGCATCTTCTTTATTATTTTCAGCAACTTTTCAAAACCCTTGTCATAAGTACCATTCTCTGCCTTCCATTGCAGCAATTCTAATGTGGTACCCAGCTTTTTCTGACCATCTTCGCAATTTGGGTACAACAATTTGTTGTGATCCTCTAACATTCTCTCCAACTTCAACTTCTCGTTTTCACTTCCGCAGTTAATCTTCGCATCATGAATGGCCCGACCTAAATCGTCATCGGGGTCATAAAAAATGAGCTCTTCTGCGTCTTCGTCTCCCCCCATTGTCATATCATCGTGTTCAGTGAACATAGGATAGTTGTCGTTATCCTCTTCTTCTTCGTTGTCTTCCATTATAACCCCTATTTCTCCGTGCTTTGTCCAACAATTATAGCCGGGCATGAAACCGTTCTGTAACAGGTGGGCGTGAATGGTTCTTGAGGTAGAGTAATCCTTCATATTCTTACAGGAACTACATGGACAACACATGAAACCATTCGACCGCTTGCTTGCCTCAGCCACGTGGAGAAAATTATGCATGCCATTAATAAACTCGGGACAACGTCGGTCACCGTACATCCATTGTTGGTTCATCTGCATTATATAAGTATATCAATAACCGTTAATTACACTACTTCATAAATAGATGAGTGACAAAATTAATTAATATTCAAGTTCATCACATTAAAAGCAAATTAGAGTACTGACCAAATGTAATACATAGTTCTCATAAAACATACACTCAAACTAACATACAACTATCTAAAAAAATTAAAACCAACAAAAAATGCGATGAAAATCGCAACTAAGGTAACTACTGAACCAACAGCATAATGATACCAAGCCTCTTGATTAATGGCATATTTTCTAATCTTTTTAATCTTCAAGCGCATTGCATCCATCTTGATCTGGTGATCATCGACGACGTCGGCAAACTTCAAGTCCAATTTCATCTTCTCTTCTAGGCATTGCAGACGAAGATCTTCACTTCTTTTCAATTTTTCTTTCAAATCATTATTTTCTTTCTCAAATAAATTGAGCATCTCGACAAGAGGGTCGGTTGTAATTTCTGGTTCAACTACCTCCTAGATAAAATATCTATGTCAAGTTGGTCGGCATAATTGTCACATGACAAAATGAAACAAATAGTTATAAAAGTATACCACATCCGAATCATAGACCGGACGAGGGCCGACGGGGACGGATATCAAAACCATGGCACTATACATAAAACAACAATCATACAAGTAAGAAAATTATAAAGTAAAACTATGCATCTATCACATAAAACTAAGTTTTTTTATAAAACATAAAAACAAGTAGGCTCACCGAGGTGGTGCCGGCTAGGGACGGCGCTGGCGATCGACGGCGGTGAGGACGGGGAAGATACTAAAACCAACAAAGCATACTTTAATTTGAGCTCAAATTGCATATAAAACGAATGAAATCACTAACTTAGACATTTCATCAAACACCTTGCTAGCACTAAAAAAGTGAAACGAGTTAAACTATACGAAATAAGCTAAATTAGGAACGCCGGAAGAAAGGATCATGTTACTAACCCTTGGATAGATGGTTGCCGCCAATCTTAACAAAATGGTGGAGAAAAATGGAGATTTGTTTGGAGTGTGAGAGGAGAGATTTATGTTGGAAATGTGTTGGAGATGAAAAAATGAGCGGGTCGGGTTGATGAAATAGGCTGCACACCCTCTAGTACCGGTTTGCTATGCAAACCGGTACTAAAGGTGCAGCGCCGGCCCCGCGGCCGCAACATTTTTGGCGCGAAACCCTTTAGTACCGGTTCGTATAACGAACCGGTACTACAGGTCCAGCACAAACCGGTACTATAGATTCCCGGCGCACTGGGCTCTGGAGCCGGTACTAGTGCTAGCTTTAGTACCGGTTTATAACCAAACCGGTGGTACTAAGGGTAACATCCTATGGCTGTTTTTCCACTAGTGATTGTTCTATCTAGCCTATATGTGTTCAGAAATTAGTTAAGCATGCCCATTAAAGCTACAAGCTGCGGAGGAATATGCATCAACCCAGGAAAACAATTCCTGTCAGGAGTGTTTGGAACGTATAACTGTTCTTCCAAATAAACTTCATACTACATCAGAGATTAGAAGAAATGTCTCCATAGGATTGTCATGTATATATATGGGTGGGTCTAACCTCGTATCACAAATTACTTTGAGAATATGTTGTTTATCATTTTAGTATCTCCCTTCTCTTTCTAATCATGGTATATAAACTTAATCTCTATTTTTTCCATTTCACTATGTGATGTATCCAAACATCTTGTATGAGCAATTTATGGGGTTTGCTTTTCTGGAATTCAATATGTTGTGCCATTCCAATCAGTAATTCCCTTGTCGTTTTATTTAAAGAATCTCCTACACTCCTCTTTTTTATTCCAAGAATATTGATATGATGTCATTTGCACTAAAACCCAGGCCTCTACATCAATAGATGCAAGCGATCATATTTATTACAAAAGGTTTCAAGTTTTATCATAATTACATCTCATGAGTCACATAAGATCGATACACGGAATCAACCATCTGGAAAACTAAAACATAATGAAACTATGCATCGCATAGTCAATTACTGGACAATCAAACCGTTGGCTAAAACTATCTTGTAGAACCGTCTCAATAAGGGTTGCGTCCATATGCCATGTGTCCTTGCTCCTCCACCGGGTGTAGAAAGGACCACATGCGGATCCAGTGCAAGCCATATGGATACCATGTAAAAGATGAACAACTTTAGTCTTGTTAAAATCAAATTATTGTTTTCGCTCCATATATCCCTAACTAAAGCAAAAACACCGACTCTAAGTTGACCATTGGTTTCCTTGTCAATCCCTGTCAACCAACTGCCATTTTTTGTAATATTAGTTGCAGACTTATATTAAAAGTTATATGCACCACACACCAAACAAGACAAGAAAACATGCAGGAGATGCATAGGTGTTTTATTATCTCATCCGCATCACAAAATCAAGACTTAATATAACCCTTCCAATTCCTTTTTGTACGATTATCTTTAGTTAATAAACTTTCTTGATAATCTTTTAGTAGAAAGAGAGATGAACCCTAGTACGTCCAAACAAAAGTTGATTCCCCATCTTAAGTAAGCTTGGTCTTGTTACTCTTGGGTTTGTGGCGAACCCTATAAATGGTTGGTGTTGCCTTGTGAGTTTACAGTGTGTGAAAATCATCAACGAGTTTGTAAAGGTGTGAGGATCACCTCAAAATCCCGATAGTGGAAGAGATGTGGTTTGGAGAGCTCAGTGGAGAAGGCCATATCCATGTAAGGGATCGTGTGTTCTAGGTTTGCCATGGCCTCTCCAACGGAGAGTAGAGTCCTCCCAAGGGTTTGAACTTGGGATACATCACAGTGTGTTCATCTCCGTCCATCTTGCTTATTTTGTTCTGGTCTCATGTTTACTCAATTGTATCTGATATCAAATCATATATGATTGCCAGAGGGGATGCAAAATGTCGAGGTAAACTCGAGCATGAAGCCATGAGAATGGCAATCATGGCGAGAGAGGTGAGGAAGGTGGCTGTGAAAATCTAGGTACGATATCGAAACCTAGTTTTACCTAGGTTCGGCCTCTCACTCTGGAGGTAAATACCTACTTTTGACGTATTATATTGTGCCTGGAACTTCTCCAAATGATTTCTGGACCGCACCTTAAATAGCACAACGCGGCTTGGTTACAATGATGAAACAATAGTGGTTATTGATCTACTAAGGTCACAATAGTAATGGGAGCATTAATACATAGTGGCAACGACTAGGCACACCTATCTTGAAGGCTCCGTAACGTCCATTGGATGAGTCGACACCACGGCGACACTTCAGGAGTCGGCCTTCTAGGAAACGCTTTGAAAAGTCGAACCCAGGAGGCCAAGCCGAGATCCTTCGCCTGGTTCTCACTTTCAACCCAACACAAATCTCGGGCCTCTAGGCTCCATGGACTTTATTTTTTACTTGATATTCTCGGTTTTGCTGGGCCTTTTTCGTGGGCTTCAACCCACCGGGTAGTAGTCCCACTATCAGCATTACTGAAATTTTGAAACACTAGTGGAGACTGGACCTATTGTCCCGGGCCGTGAGGGCCTTTTGTCGTGGTTGGCCAACCGCGACAGCGGAGGCGGGACTAAAGGTCCAACCAATAGTCGCGGACCTGTCACCAGCCGGGACAAATGGTTTTATTTTCTTCATTTCAAAATAGTTTTCGTATATTTCTACGCTACCACATACCGTACACGATCGAGCATACAAATATATACAAATTTGATAGTTACATGGAGATCACAATTATCGGGACTAAGCCCGTCTATTCGATTACACGACCCGGCATCATCGGTTGCGCCTATTGTTCACACTAAATTCTCCGGCGTCGTCTACCATCTCTTTCAGCAAAAATCCCGCCAGTTCCTCTGCAATTGCTATTACGCGTTGCTCCGGTAGGACCTTTTCCCGCAGTCTCTCAAACTATATAAGAAAGGGAGATCAATATGAACATCAATCATGATAACAAAAAGTGAGGTAATAAAATAATGTTGTGAACGTATTTCTTACGTCGACTCTATAATCTTTGTGCTCAGTGGTAAACGTGCGAATAAACTCGCAAACGTAGTATCCACATAGATGCGTCCCCGATGGCTGCCTCGCGCACTTTACGAGAATAGAATTCAATCAAAATAATAATCTAGCATCAAAATAATAACTGTATTGAAACTAGAAGTAAAGAGATGCGCGGTCATATCTCGTACTACTTACCGAGACCGGAGTAAACGTCAGCTTCTCACTAAAGGAACCCTTCACCACACTCTTGAATCGCTTCCAAACCCTGCCCGGCAAAGAAAATGAATTAATGAATGAGTTAATTCATTACCTGATATCTCATGAAATCAACGAAAGAGACCGATATAGCGTGAATATTACCTCTGGAGCATGTCCTGCATGTTGCGGAACTCTTCCAGGTTTCTCTTTAATGGGTCCATGACATCAAATTTTCCCTTATCAACTCGTATGTCTAGCAGAATCCAGTGAAAGCTGCACCCGTTTATATATACGTCAGTAACTCATCAATTACACTTAACATCGAGTAAGTAAAAATTAGTGTGTACAAGACAGTAACACTCTTACTCGAAGTTGTAAGGAAACAATATGTGGTCACAGTAATGTTGCTCCGTTAGAAACCTTAGAAGGTTTCCCGCCGTCTCGTCGGGTTTCGTCGTTAGCATTTCTATATGTACTTTATCTGGGTCAATGAACCCAACACTATAGACCTTTCTTTTACAAGACTGCATCTTCATTCTGCATAATATAGAGTACAAAAGGATATATATAATGAGAATAATTACAAATGCAATGAACTGAACAAGTTATATGTAGACAATGAATTCAACAACTTACAGACAATAGCAACTCATGAGAGATTTGTCGAGGGCGTCCAAATTGAATAACTGGAAGAGTTCTAAAAAGTCAACATGGACCTCTTCGGGTCGGAAGAAGTACTCTGCTGGGACTTTCGCCACGATCATTATTCTGTCCCCCTTTACCTCTCTCAAGTACCATTGATGCAAATTTCGCATTTGTGTTGGCAGTTGTTTCAACTTCTGTTTGCTGACCAAAGGCTTCCCTGGGACATATGTAGGGGCTACATCAGCCATGGGTAACTTGTCGTCTTGGGAACCTAACAGTTCAGCAACAGTCACACCCATAGCGGCCGCCAACTTTGCAGCTTCTACCAAATCCTGCTGCTGTGCCTGAGGAACGTCTTTGGATAACACCTTGAGGGGTGGGATCGATTGTTTGGCCTGTTCTCTGAGCTGGGGAACGTCCCTTCGTTTCGCGCTTGCACTTGTACTTGCTTTCCTCCCGCTTGCACTTTCACTTGCTTTGCTCCCGCTTGCACTTTTACTTGATTTGTTCTTCTCCGCTTCCTTCCGAAGTGTGCGTGCATAGTCATCTGGCTTATGGTGCAACTCATATTGCGATTTTGTGCTCAGAAAATCAACTCCCCACGCTATTTGCTTCTCAGTGTATACCGGGGTGGGCTCTGTTTTCTTCTTTGCAAAATGCGCATCTTTTTCAGCCTTTGCGATCGCTGCGATTTCCTCGTCAGTACGATCGTAAGTTCTGATGGGAAGATTCTTATGAGGTACTCTTGGGAGGGGCGACCTTTTTCGTTTTGGGCTGCTGCGTCGTAGAGTACTCAGCAACGAAACACGCTTCCACTTATTGGCCTTAGCTGGCAAAGGCGGCGGCGAAGACGGCCGGCCCAAGTCCGGCGGCGGAGATCGAGATGGACTCGCGCTGTGTTGATCATAGTCTTGGGGTGGGCTTCTTGTAGGTGATGGTGACCTGCGACGACTCAGAGGCGGTGTTGGACTTGGCGCCGAGCCTGGAAGCTTGATGTTGTTCTTGTCCCATAGAATGATACCACCCAGTACTTCTCCGAGTGTCTTCTCACCTTCAGGTCCATGGATGTCAAGCTCCATTGAGTCAAACCCCTTTACGATTTCATCCACCCCGACTTTAGCATAGCCAGCTGGAATCTCACGGCCTTGCCAACGTGCCTCAGGTGGACAAGGTAAAGCAGTTCCGACCGCCACCTTCAGGGATATGTTCTTCACCTTCTGATGGAGCTCACAAGGTATCTGCTCCTTGATTCCATCCACGGGGTAGCCGGGACCGCCATCTATCATCTGTGCACCGTCAGACGGGACCTCCGATTCAGCCATGCTGCTTCTCCGCAGAGATGGGCCGGCGGTAATATCGAGTGCAGGATCTTGCGGGCGCTCTCCTCTAAGTTCGTCAATCTGCTGCTGCTTGTCAATTCTTGCTAGCAACTGGTTGAACTTGTCTTCCTCCTCCTCCTCCCGTCACTTCTTTGCTCTCGATCGGCTTCTATAAGTATCTTTGTCTTTGGGAAACCCAATCTCCCAGGGATAACTAGGGCCAAAGCCTCGTGTTCGTCCTCCTTTTTCTGGATTCCCGAGGACCTTTGTCAGCAAGTCTTTCTCTCTATCAGCACGGAACTTTGTTTTCCCCTCTTTAATTTCTTTCACCACTTTCAGCCATGTCTCCCTGGGTACCCTTATCCCCTCACTGCAAATAAGATCCCCTGTCTCCATGTCATACTCACTCCCATGCGCAAGGAAAAAATTTCGTGCCCTCAGTTCCCATTCGTCGCGAATTGGTTCTGGAACGATCCCTTTAGCAAGCAGCGCTTCCTCTATTTTATCCCACTTTGGCATGGCAGTCGCGTAGCCCCCTGTCCCGAGCTTATGGTGATATTTCTTTTTCGCAGCATTTGTCTTGGCTCGTGTTGACTTTTCCGTAGCATCTTCTGACTTCTTGTACTTCACAAATGCATCCCAGTAAGCCTTCTGCTTCACTAGATAGCCCTCGAATTTTGGAGCACTATTGGTCTTCTGATACTCTTGCCATAATGTTTTCTTCCACTGCCGGAATAGTTCGGCCATCTTCTTAAGAGTGAACACCTTGACTTTGTCCCTCAATGCAGCTGTGTCGTCCTCTTCCTCACATTCTGGGAGGGTGAAATGTGCCATGAGGTCATTCCAAAGACCATCTTTGTACCTTTCGGCGACATACTGATTATCTTCCACCCCTTTGGGCTTATTCCACTCTCGAACGGTGATGGGGACGCGATCCCTAACCATAACTCCGCATTGTTTTACAAATTTCTTTGCAACCTTTATGGGTTCCAACGGTTCGCCCACTGGTGATATCTTCGTAATTGTATAATGCGCAGATGCGGCCAACTTTTTGGCCGGGCCTCGTTTGGAACATTTGCTCGATGTGGAGGCCTAAGAGAAGAAACATTCGTCAATTCATATATATACAACTCAATTAATGCATCTACTGACCATCGGACTTCATATATATACCTTGCCGGACTTCGTTAAGGGTCCATCATCGGAGCCGTCGCCTTCTCCATCATCAGAGGCGTCGGCTTCCCCCTCATTTTGGTCGACCTCTTCACCCTCACCGGATGGGTTCAGATACATCGAGGGAGATTCGGGTGGATCAGCACCGGTGGCGTTGTGGATTATGTCCTCGAGAATTTCTTCTTGTCTTAGGTCTCTGCGGATCGGACTAGGTGGATCCATAGTTTCTGCAAAATGCACACAATATCATTTTCGCATACAATATTGCTACATAAAATTATTTATAACAAAAGTTGCATAATTGTTAAAGTTCAACAAAAAATTTGCTAGAACTAACACTAACATGATTTTTGGCAGTAGCAATTCATCAAACACCTATACAATTAATTCTAAAATTAATTTTGCTAGAACTAACACTATTACAATTGCTAGAACTAACACTTAATTCTAAAATCTCATAAAATAATTTTGCTAGAACTAACACTAACATAAAATAATTTTGCTAGAACTAACACTTAATTTTAAAATCTCATAAATTAATTTTGCTAGAACTAACACTAAATTCTAAAATCTCATAAAATAATTTTGCTATCTACAAATTGCTAAAAATGCTAGATTTTATACAATTTGCTAGAACTAACACTAACATGATTTTTGGCCGTAGCAATTCATTAAACACCTATACAATTAATTCTAAAATTAATTTTGCTAGAACTAACACTAACACTTTATACAATTGCTAGAACTAACACTTAATTCTAAAATCTCATAAAATAATTTTGATAGAACTAACACTAACATAAAATAATTTGCTAGAACTAACACTTAATTTTAAAATCACTAAAATCTCATAAATTAATTTTGCTAGAACTGACACACTTAATTCTAAAATCTCATAAAATAATTTTGCTATCTACAATTTGCTAAAAATCGGTGGTTAAGGAGGAGAGGGGTGTCGGCGGCAGTCTGACCTAGGCGGGACGGCGAGCTCGCGGCGGCGCCTCGGGCGCGGGGGCGGCCGGAGTTAAGGGGCGGCGGCCGGAGTTGAGGGGTGGCGGCTGCTCGGGCACGGGGGCGGCCGGAGTTGAGGGGCGGCGGCGGCCGGACGGCGAGCTCGGGCGGCGGAGGAGGCGACGGCGACGGGCGCGGAGAGGAAGGCTCGGGCGGCGGTAGCTCGGGCGACGGTGGCGGAGGAGAGCGGCCGGCGGCAGGAGGCGACGGTGGCGGTGGAAAATTTCGGCAGCCTGACGGCGCTATGTCACAAATGGCCTCCGGTGTCGCGGTCTGAGCCACGCACCGGGAGTATATACACGCACCTTTAGTCGCGGGGCGTAGAACCGACCGGGACAAAAGGGGTCTTTAGTCGCGGGTTGAGCCACGCCCCGCGACTAAAGGGGGGGGGGGTGGGGGGCGGTTTCAGATCGCGCGCGCATCGCAGGCTTTAGTCGCGGCTGGTGGTACGGGCCGCGACTAATGGCCCAAAATTTGCGCGCGCTGGGCCAAAAAATGTGCTCGCGCGCTGTTTTCTCTGTTTTTTCAAATACTTACTCACAAATGGATTAACTCTACAAATATTGATATTGAATAAATTTGAGAAAACTTCCAACATGAAAAGTACTTGAATTTGAATAAGTAATCCAAACCATTTTCTGTTTTATAAAATAATTATTGTAACTCTACAAACTATTAACAATTTTGCCATTTTCAATTAAAAAATGGATTAACTAATATTTTTTTGCATATTTTTGAATCTTGGAGCCAATGACAACAGTGGATCATTTGATAATAACTAGTTCATCGACCGAATACAAATCATTTATACGGAATGACATAACTGGATAATTTGTCCTAACAATCTTAGTCATACTCCTGCCTAGGCCTATAATACTCGTCCTCGTAATCGTCGTCGTCGTCGCTGTCATCGGACGGCGCTCGTGGCTCCCACCTCGACGGGTGAGCACGCCTGGACTGGATCTGAGGGTAGCGCAGGCGGGGGTTATCGCCGGCCGTGATGTAGTTCATAACGCCCTGGAGAGTTCGGCCAGCCCACCACAGCTGACGGCCGGCCTCGTTGAAGTCCGAAGGAGGCGGGCCGTCCCCCTCGTACCTGGCGAGCGCCCTCTCACGCCGATTGATGAAGAAGGCGTCCCAAGTCGGGCGGTAGTCGGGATGCCAGCGGGGATCCATCCGCTGCTCCGGCGTGAGCTCGAGGTAGTAGTGGTTCGTGATGGCCGCCCGGCGCGCCACACCATGAGGGACAGGAGGGACCGGCACGCCTCCGGCGCTTAGCATCCAGCCGGCGGGGACGCAGTAGCCGGGCGGGCAGGGGTAGTTCGAGGCGGAAAGCTCCTCCGCCTGACGGTAGCTTAGTACGGTGGAAGCCATGGAAGAGTTTAGATGTGATATGGCAATGGCGGCCAAACCTACATATATATAGTGATATGGCAAGAAGCTAGCACACGGATAGTGTGTTTCCTTCGAGCGCTTGTGAGCCGTTTGATCGGAAGCACACGGATCGTGTGTTTGTTTAGAGCGCTTCTGAGCCGTTAGATCAGAAGCACACGGATCGTGGGGCGTGGCTCAAGCCGCGACTAAAAGCATGTCTTTAGTCACGGGTTGAACCACGCCCCGCGACTAAAGGTGGGTGCGGGCGGCGGTTAGGTTTTAGTCGCGGCTTTTGAGAAAACTTTCAACATGAAAAGTGCTTGAATTTGAATAACTAGTTCATCGACCGAATACAAATCATTTATACGGAATGACATAACTGGATAATTTGAATAACTAACTTCGACCGGTTACTGAGCCGCGGGGTGCTGAGCCGCCGGCGCTGCGCATCCAAAGAGAAGGAACCCTCACAGGGTCATAGCTCACGTGAGAAGGAACCCTCTGAAGAAACGACCACCTACTGTCATACTGCCTATCCAATAGATACATGTAGCGACGGACATGCTCATCCTCCTCCCTGATACGGCGACGTACCACCTCCTCGGAGGCCGGCTCCCTCTGCACCGAGCGTGGCCCACGCGACTGCCACCACAGAAGATCCGGGTCGACGACGTCACCCGGATTCCTCACCAAGCTGCGCGTCCCGGAAGGTAGCACCTCCCAGTGCCAGCCCGGTGGAGCCCAGTCCCGCACATCGCCCCTCTGGTCCAACATGGACATCGTCGCCGACACCTAAGTCAATGGAAGAGTGATGAGGTTGCAGATATGAGTTTAGATGTGATATGGCAATGGCGGCCAAGCCTAAATATATATGTGATCAGGGCCTTTAGTACCGGTTCGTGTTACCAACCGGGACTAAAGAAGCACACGGATCGTGTGTTTCTTTCAAGCGCTTGTGAGCCGTTGGATCAGGGGTGTGTTTCTTTCAAGCGCTTGTGAGCCGTTGGATCAGGGGTGTGTTTCTTTAGAGCGCTTGTGAGCCGTTGGATCAGAAGCACACGGATCGTGTGTTTCCTTCGAGCGCTTGTGACCTGTTGGATCAGGGCCTTTAGTCCCGGTTCGTGTTACCAACCGGGACTAAAGAAGCACACGGATCGTGTGTTTCTTTCAAGCGCTTGTGAGCCGTTGGATCAGGGGTGTGTTTCTTTAGAGCGCTTGTGAGCCGTTGGATCAGAAGCACACGGATCGTGTGTTTCCTTCGAGCGCTTGTGACCTGTTGGATCAGGGCCTTTAGTCCCGGTTCGTGTTACCAACCGGGACTAAAGAAGCACACGGATTGTGTGTTTCTTTCAAGCGCTTGTGAACCGTTGGATCAGGGGTGTGTTTCTTTAGAGCACTTGTGAGCCGTTGGATCAGAAGCACACGGATCGTGTGTTTCCTTCGAGCGCTTGTGACCTGTTGGATCAGGGCCTTTAGTCCCGGTTCGTGTTACCAACCGGGACTAAAGAAGCACACGAATCGTGTGTTTCTTTCAAGCGCTTGTGAGCCGTTGGATCAGGGGTGTGTTTCTTTAGAGCGCTTGTGAGCTGTTGGATCTGCACTCCCACCTCATCCACAGGTACACCTTCTAATCGCCTATAAATAGCGACGTCCCTGCAGCGAAACGGCACACAACGAGCGTCTACCTTTGCCACCGAACCCAATGGTTGGATTTAGCCTACCCGCTGGCATGTTCCCTAACACAAGCCCTCGGGTAGGTTGAATCCAACCACTGGATTAGGGTGACACAATGATGAATTGCCGAGGATCATTCAGTTCATCGACCGAATACAAATCAAACGGTTTCACCTGCATACGCCCTACGGTGCATTTGATATGCGGGCACTCTCTAGCCACAGTAGGGTTGTATGCAGGTGATACCGTGTGTTTTGTTCTATCTAGAAATCCTTCAGTTCATCGACCGAATACAAATCATTCAGATTCCATGCATACATCCCGACGGTGCATATAGTCAAAACATACGGTTTGTATTCGCATATAGCCATTATTACAAATCACCAACATCCCTATCTAGTGTTGTGGTTTTCTTCTGCGCCGTAGCCATGGAGCATCTTCATCATTTAACAGGATGCATGGGTCAGTTTTCACTGTGAAGGGCGGAATTTCATGAAACTTATTATAATCTTCTGACATGTCTGTCTTGTCATCCACTCCCACAATGTTTCTTTTCCCTGAAAGAACTATGTGGCGCTTTGGCTCATCGGACGATGTATTCTTTTGCTGATTTCTTTTTCTCGATTTGGTAGACATGTCCTTCACATAGAAAACCTGAGCCACATCGTTCGCTAGGACGAATGGTTCGTCCATGTATGCAAGCTTTTTGAGATCCACTGTTGTCATGCCGTACTTTTGGTCTACATGTACCCCGCCTCCTGTCAGCTTGACCCATTTGCACCGAAACAAAGGGACCTTAAAAGTAGGTCCATAGTCAAGTTCCCATATCTCCTCTATGTATCCATAAT
Organism: Puccinellia tenuiflora; assembly: GCA_012064385.1. Lineage (NCBI taxonomy): Eukaryota > Viridiplantae > Streptophyta > Magnoliopsida > Poales > Poaceae > Puccinellia > Puccinellia tenuiflora. The sequence goes on from QRDG01000187.1 coordinate 121,620, forward strand.
ATGTGTCCTTCTGCCCATTGTCGTCTGTTGCATCAAAGCGGACACCACTGTTTTGGTTGGTGCTCTTTTTATCTTGGGAGATCGTGTAAAATGTATTCCCATTTATCTCGTACCCTTGGAAAGTACATATAGTCGACGATGGTAACCTGGCCAACAAGTATAGCTGATCTCCAACAGTGTTGTTATTCATGAGATGTGTCTGCAACCAACTGCCGAAAGTCGCCTCGTGTTCCCCTTTAATCCAGGATTCATGCTCCCCCGGGTTTCGGCGCGTAGAATATTCTTGTGTTTCTCGATATACGGAGCAACCACGGTGGAATTGTGTAAAACTGTGTAGTGTGCTTGAGTGAAAGAAAGCGCGTCCCTACATACCGTTGTTTTCCTTCCTAGTGTGCCTTTTCCAGTCAGCCTTCCTTCATACCGAGATTCAGGAACACCAATCGGCTTCAGGTCAGGAAGAAAGTCAACACAAAACTCAATGACCTCCTCTGTTCCATAGCCCTTGGAGATGCTTCCTTCTGGCCTAGCACGGTTATGAACATATTTCTTTAAGACTCCCATGAACCTCTCGAAGGGGAACATATTGTGTAGAAATACAGGACCGAGAATTCTAATCTCTTCGACTAGGTGAACTAGGAGGTGCGTCATAATATTGAAGAAGGATGGCGGGAACAACAACTCGAAGCTGACCAGACATTGGACCACATCAATCTGTAACCCTGTTAGACTTTCTGGATCGATTACCTTCTGAGAAATTGCATTGAGGAATGCGCATACCTTCACAATGGCTAGTCGAACATTTTCTGGTAGAATTCCCCTCAATGCAACCGGAAGCAATTGCGTCATAAGCACGTGGCAGTCATGAGACTTTAGGTTTTGGAATTTTTTCTCTTTCATATTTACTATTCCCTTTATATTCGACGAGAAGCCAGACGGGACCTTGATACTGAAAAGGACTTCAAAAAAGATTTCCTTCTCTTCTTTGGTAAGAGCGTAGCTGGCAGGCCCTTGAAACTGCCCTGCATGCATGCCGTCTCGTCCTTTATGACGTTGCTGGTCCTCCCGTGCTTCCGGTGTATCTTTTGACTTCCCATACAAGCCCAGGAAGCCTAGAATATTCACGCAAAGATTCTTCGTCAGGTGCATCACGTCGATTGCAGAGCGGACCTCATGGACTTTCCAATATTCTAGCTCCCAAAATATAGATTTCTTCTTCCACATGGGTGCGTGTCCGTCAGCGTCATTCGGAACAGGTTCTCTGCCAGGACCCTTTCCAAAGATTACATTTAAATCCTTGACCATACCAAATACATCAGCACCACTACGGGGGACAGGCTTCGTCCGGGTTTCTTCCTTGCCATTGAAATGCTTGCCTTTTTTCCTTAAGTGATGCCTGTGCGGAAGAAAACGACGATTGTACGGGTACACATTCTTCCTACATTTATCCAGATATATACTTTCAGTCTCATCTAAACAGTGCGTGCATGCACTGTATCCTTTGTTCGTCTGTCCTGAAATGTTACTAAGTGCAGGCCAATCATTGATGGTTACGAACAGCAACGCTCGTAGGTCAAATTCCTCCTGTTTGTGCTCATCCCACACACGTACACCTGGTTCGGCCCACAACTGTAAAAGTTCATCAACTAATGGCCTTAGATACACATCAATGTCGTTGCCGGGTTGCTTCGGGCCTTGGATCAGCACTGGCATCATAATGAACTTCCGCTTCATGCACAACCAAGGAGGAAGGTTGTAGATACATAGAGTCACGGGCCAGGTGCTGTGACTGCAGCTCTGCTCCCCAAAAGGATTCATGCCATCTGTACTTAGACCAAACCATAAGTTCCTTGCGTCACCTGTAAAGTCCGGGAACTCTCTCTCGATTTTTCTCCACTGCCGACCATCAGCCGGGTGCCTCAACATCCCATCTTTCTTACGGTCTTCCATGTGCCATCGCAACAACTTGGCATGCTCTTTGTTTCTGAACAAACGTTTCAACCGTGGTATTATAGGAGCATACCACATCACCTTGGCAGGAACCCTCTTCCTGGGTGGCTCGCCCTCAACATCACCAGGGTCATCTTTTTTTATCTTATACCGCAATGCAGTGCATACCGGACATTTATCCATATTCTCGTACTTCTCACCACGGTAGAGGATGCAGTCATTAGGGCATGCATGTATCTTCTGCACGTCTAATCCTAGAGGGCAGACAAGCTTCTTTGCTTCGTACGTACTGGCGGGCAATTCGTTATTTCTTGGAAGCATCTTCTTCATTAGTACCAGCAACTTTTCAAATCCCGAGTCAGTCACACCGGTCTCTGCCTTCCACTTCAGCAATTCTAGTGTGCTACCCAGCTTCTTCTGGCCATCTTCACAAGTTGGGTACAACAATTTGTTGTGGTCCTGTAACATCTGCTCGAACTGCAACCTCTCCTTTTCTGTGTCGCAGTCTCGCTTTGCATCAGAAATGACCCGACCAAGATCATCAGCGGGCTCATATGCTGCCCGTTCTTCACCTCCTTCTTCTTCATTGTCTTCCATTGCGGTATCAGCGTATTCAGGGAACATAGATCGGTAGTTGTCATCATCGTTCTCTTCTTCATCGCCGTCTTCCATCATAACCCCTCTTTCTCCGTGATAGGTCCAAACATTATAGCCGGACATGAAACCGGACCGAAGCAGGTGGCTCTGAATGACTCTTGAGGAAGTGTAATCCTTCTCATTCCGACATTCGACACACGGACAACACATAAAACCATCCCGCCGCTTGTTCGCCTCGGCCACAACGATAAAAGAACGCACGCCTTCTCTATAAGCGCCAGAGCGTCGGTCACCGTACATCCATGGGTGGCCCATCTGCATCATGCAACTATATATCAAACGCAATCACGATGCTAAAATTAGTACCGCGTGGTCTAAACGAGAAAGTAGTTGCTAACCTTTTAGGAAACTTGGAAACAAAGAGGAGGAAGCTTAAGTGTGGCTCGGACACCTCATATCATGTTTGTTTTGTGTGAACTCAAGTGGCATCGCTCTAACAGGCATTTCACCGAACACCTCTAGTGCATATGTAGAAAAAAAAACTAGCACAAACCTACACCACCTCCACCAGGAAAAAAAACAAGAGAGTGTCGCGGAGGGGAAGAGGGGCTGCATATATATAGGGCCAGACCATTTGTCCCGGTTTGAGATACAAACCGGGACAAAAGGCCACCAAAACAGGCGTCTAGCACAGCTTTTGTCGCGGCTCGTATACCAGGCCGCGACTAATGATCGCGGCAGAAATTTGGACAGTTTTCTTTGCCGCGGCAGAGAATTCATTTTCTTTTCATTTTATTTATTTCTTTTCTTCATTTCAAAATAGTTTTCGTATATTTCTACGCTACCACATACCGTACACTTTTGGAATAGAAGAGAGAGGGATCGACAGAGAGAGAGTTTTAAATCCTTAACTTTCGAAATTCCATAACTTTTGATCCACTTGGCCAAATTCAACAAATTTTTAGTCATTACAAAATCCTTAGAATGTGTAGAACTCTTTATAATAAAAAAAATTACTTTTGATACGTGCACAAACTTGCTATTGCTGAATATTAGTACGGTCCAGAGATAATTAACAATATAAAGGGAAAACAAGTGCTAAATAAATCCAAAGATCACACAACTTTTTATAATTTCAATCAAACGTCTCACATATGACAATTATTGTTGAGACGATCTAGATCGACACATTGAGACATACGCACATACCACCGAGACACCTCCTAGCAATCTCGTAGCCTAGGCGAGCGTCCAGAGAGGCATACTTGATGCGATAAAAGCTCAATGGAAAGTTGCCCCAACCTCTCGTGAGGTCCTCTTCTTCCTCCTTTTTCTTCTCGTCCTCCTTCTTCTTCTTCTTCTTGTTGTTGATCTTCTTCTTCTTCTGAAGCGTTGTGCCAATAGTAAAATTGGCTAGAGCATAGAGACTCGGAAGATTAGGGTACGTTGGGTTAGGGTGAACGGCCCGCTGGAGGTCGACGGCGGACGGAATATGAATTCCGTAAGGCTCCAGCATACGTTGATCGTTGTTGATAGCCGCGCCGCAGAATTTGATGGTTTTGTCCATCAAGAAGTCCTTGAGGGCCTGCGGCACCCGATCAGCGTAGCAAATATGGAACACCAACGTGTCGGTCTCCACGGAGAGTTGCAGGACGGCGGCACGCTGCCTCTCCTTGGGTGCGGCGTCGGTGAACTCGCAGTCGAGGCCCACGATCTTCTTCGGTGCGGCGTCGAGGTAGCGCCTCTTGACGTCGCAGATCCATCTCTCCACGGTTGATGCGCGGAGAGTGACCACGACCTTGAAGTTCATGTTGACGGCGTCGTCCTTGTAGTGGAACACCTGGGATCGAGGTGGGCGCGCAAGTGGCTCCATGGCGCGCGGCAGCGATTCGAGAGAGGATTTTTGAGTAGAGAGATTACAGAGAGGAGATGGTGCATTTGGCAAATGGCACTGTAGCTCTCTTATATAGAGATAGCAAGGGAGATGAGGAGGCCGTGGTAATTAATCCAACCGTGTTCCCAAAATCCATTAATTTGATCAATCTCTTCGTTTCCCCGTGTGATCAACCTCTTCGTTTCCCCGTGTGATCAAGCGCGGGAACTCAAAGGCCTTCGAATCACGAACCGTCGCGGGAAGGCGCGGTATTACTCCCGGTTCGAGACACGAACCGGGACAAAAGGTGGGGGCACATGTTCGCGGCGGCCACAGATGCCATTTGTCCCGGTTGGTATCTCAATCCGCGACAAAAGGTTCGTAACGAACCGCGACAAATGGGCCGCAGATTTCGGGGCGACGTGGCCGGACTTTTAGTCGCGGGTTGAGACACGTCCGCGACTAATGGCCCGGGCGAAAGGCCTGTTTTCTACTAGTGAGTTATCATCACGGCAGGATTTGTGTGACCGTGCCAATTAATATCATGCCAGGTTTAACGTGAAGGACTGAATCAACAAACGGTTACCTCCATTTGAGCTGTAAATAATAATCTCTAGGATTTCCTCTCTGCCTATATATATGTAGTCGCGGGGTGCATCTGCTGGAAATCTACTATGTCAAACTGTAGGCTTCGACCATGTTCCAATGATCGCTATTCCCTGTGTATTATGTCAAGTGTGTTCACCTATTATGTTAATAATCTACTATGTCAACCTGTTGGCTGCTACCATGTTCCATAGGATCCTTACCATGGCGGAAAGGTTGTTCACCTACTATGTTAATAATCATACTTATTTTTCCTGTTCATAGCCTATGTCCTTCACTGCCACAACAAACCGTCCTCAGTGATATTTTGGTTCCGCCATCCAGATTTCCGTTACCGAATGTCTCATTGTTAATGTTGTTGGGTTCATCTATCTTTGCCTTTTTTATTCGTTATCAGTTACATGAAACTCATCAAGTGTTTGAGATCGTGTTTCTGAGCTGATCAAAACTTATGTATTTAAAACTATACTATTCATGTATGACTGTGGTGTGAATTTCTATGTTACTTCCCCTATGGGCTTCGACATTGCTTTTATCTTCATGTTTATTAAGATTTTTATTGTATGATGTGCCGATTGTTAATTTCATACGATCTGAGAAATATGCTTTCAAATTTATGTAATGTGATCAAATACATATGGATATAAACTGTCTTTTAAATAATCTGTATAAATTGTGGCAACCACGGGCAAAAAATTGACAGAAGCAACAGGTGCCGCGCGGCGAGCCGCGCCGTTCGAATCTAGTAATTAAATATAACAGATGCAATTGAAAGAGTGCAGGCGAAAATGTACTGTTGAAACACACGGTACGGTTGGAAATATGTGACTCAGCAGAAAATGTGTACTACCTCTGTCCCGAAAAGGATATCATTTCTTTGTCTAAATTTGAATGTATCTAAATACTAAATTTTTTGGGACGGAGGGAGTAGTTAAAATATGCCAAGTGTGGTTGAAAAAACTTCAATTGAAAAATATCCATTTAAAAATACTGTCTAAACGCATGACGCGGTTAAGAAATACAGTTGAGAACAGGACGCAGTTAAAAATCCAGTAAACTCAACTGCGTCGTTATCAGGTACACCGTCTTTTACACTAGATTCTTATATGAATCCAGCCTGCACGGGTTGGACTTGGAACGCGTCCTAGGAAACAGCAACAAGGCAACAATTGCTCTGCGGACGAGGCTGCATCTTCGGTGAGCTCAACGTGCGCGCTAGCTCCTCCAGCTCGGTCGCTTTCGACGACGCTGGGACGGCGTGTTGGCTCACGCACTGCGCTGCGGTGAGGTTGACGTGGTTTGCGTTGTACTAAGCCGGAAGCCAGGATATATATGCGCCCAAAACAAAACTAAAGCTGATCGAGACCGAGCTATTCTATGCCCTTATTGTTCTGTCTGTGACAATTGGACGTGCGACCAAGCGCCATCTTCGACATGCGACCACGTATCCGCTGATGAGATTGCGTGAAAACAAAAATATCCTGTCATCTCGCTTTAGTAGCCAGATACAATTAATAAGGTTGAGGACTCAGTTCTTCCACTGCTATATACATGCATCAAACATGGTTCCTTCGAGTTGCTATCTCCCCGAATACAATTATCTCGGCTGCTTGGAATTCCGGTATCAATTACCTAACCCGATAGGGCCAAGCTCCTTCTTATATCATCGGCCTAGCCGGTTCGGTCAGCGTCGCAACAACCTTGAACTGGTCTTGCAAGTTTTCATTTTTTTTTTATCCTGTGATGACTACACTTCGTTAAGTTTTTTCTGTTTGGCATTGTAGGCTGGTTCAGACAAGGATAAACCCTCAAGTTGCCACTTCGTTATCGCACGTGTAAACTGAGCACCATGGCAAGCTGCGGTTTCTTCCCTTTTGATGAAATGCAAGTTGCGTACATTTCTTTCACCAGAAGGTATCACCTAATGATGAGCAAACCGGTTTTGTCTTCTCTGCATTGTTAATCCAGCGCCGAGGCCGAGTCAACCAGTACGAACAAAATACCCACTACTAACTAAACCTTGGTAGTTGTGTCTCTCTGCTATATAACTGCACAAGTCGTTTCTTTCTTGCTTCAGACATTGCAAGAACCAGAGAACACCACATGGCGATCAGCTTCGGTACAAAGCTGACATGGATCTTCGCGCTGCTTCTCATCCTGGTCATGATGATTCAAGTCCGAGCCCAGCCTCCTCCTGGTAATTCAAGTCATATCCTCCTAGCTTTTCCTTTAAGATCCTGCACCTTATTAAGCTCTGCTCCATCTGCACGCACAGTCCAGTTTACTTCAGCGTGCAACTTAAAAACAAACCTCACTTTACTGAAATCATAGAAATCAGCAAAGTATTTAGCCATTACATGCCTAGTCGCATATGCCATGATCATTGCTTAAGTATATTTTAACTTGAAACACATGAAACCGATACATACTCTCCGTTGTGCAGGGTTCATAAATATCGATTGTGGATGGAAAAACAGTAGTGCCTACGTCGACGAGACCTTAGGAATACGGTACAGTTCTGATGGTGAATTCGTCGAGGGCGGTCGGAACTACGAGGTTTCACCAGAGTTCATCAATGACCTAGGGAATGACCAACAAAAAACCCTGAGGAGCTTCCCTGACGGCTCAAGAAATTGCTATACACTACCATCCACCATCGGTAAGAAGTATCTACTGAGGGCCACTTTTACTTACGGCAACTACGATAGGTTGAACAAGACTCTGGACGGGTCCCTGTTTCTGTTTGGGCTCCATATCGGCGTCAATTTCTGGGAGACCGTGAACTTGTCAAATTGGTTTCCTTCAGACACGGTATGGAAGGAGGTGATCACCGTTGCTCCCAGCAGCTCCGTGTCCGTCTGCCTCATAAACTTGGGTTCAGGGATTCCCTTCATATCTTCGTTGGAGCTGAGGCCACTACTAGATACGATGTACCCTTTTGTCAATACTTCTGTGTCAGTCAGCTACTTTGAACGCTACAGATTTGGCAACGTCGCCGACTATATCACAAGGTGAGACAAGGCTGCCATCCATAATAGTTTTGGATTATATCTGAAATATGTCTGTCAATGGTCTTAAATTCAGTTTGCTAGCTTAACTCATTTAAGAGTGTTTGCTACTTTGTTTCCTGAATCCTGCAAATTGCTTCTAACAGAAAGTAATAGTAAATCTCAAATGCGAAAAGAAGTTAGGGATTGCTAGATCCCGTAAAAATTATACTTTTAAGTAAATACCAAAAGATTAGTATATTGTGCTAGCTATTTATCTGTTTTTCCTTGTGTGTGCGATGAAGATATCCGACGGACGATTATGACCGGTTCTGGGAGACCTTTTCTATGAGCACCGACTACTCCTCCTTTATCAGCTTGAACACCAGCAATAATTTGGGGAGCCTCCCCGGGAACGACGACTTCAACGTACCCTTGGCCATCTTGCAGCATGCTTCGACCCTAGACGCAAACTACTCTGTCATGAGTATCAGTGTGGCATCGGGTAGCAATGTAGACGCTAGGAGCCTACAGCTTCTCCCGATCTTTCACTTCACCGAGATCAACGGGAGCAACCCAAACAGGAGGTTCGACATCTACAGCGCCGGTGAAGGGTTGTTCCCAAACTTCTCCCCGTCACGATTACGGGTGGACAGCATGTACAAGAGCGGGCAGTTCCAGCAGAAGGGCGACGCATTCTTCACCTTAAACAAGACGGCCAGCTCGAGTCTTCCGCCGCTCATCAACGCGCTTGAAGTGTACTCTCTCGTTCGGATGGATGTTCTCACCACTGACTCCAACGATGGTAAGTTCAATGTATATACTGCACGTGCATTACACATTTGTCATGTATGTAGCAGATTCACATGATTATCATGCAGTTGCCAATGCTAATGACCGAGGTCTTACTTTCTAGACTCCTGAAGATCTCCAACTCCATTTAACATTGTCAATAACTTCATTAAAGTAATAGGATTAAGTTTATAACCACCTGATTCAGTTGCACACTCAACTCCAGAGTAAACCATCTTGTAAAGGTCAATAGTGCCAATGTGCCATTGGAAGACCATAGTTGATAAATGAATTAGTACAATTTAATCAGTTCTATGATTAGATAATTTGCTTCTTAAGCTATTCTTATACAGCTACTTTATGCCGTCCATATTGTTTCCCTTGTCTTTTGCTGTTGTAGTAAAGTACATGACAGAAGTAAAGAAACACTACAGTTTGGGACGAACAAGCTGGAATGGAGATCCATGCTCCCCAAGCAAGTATTCCTGGGAAGGATTGACTTGTGGCTACTCTAAGACGAACCAGAATCCGAGGATTGTCACCATGTAAGAACATAACCATGACTTACATCATATTTTAAAATCTAAACATCGCAACTCAATCCTTTTAAACCTTTGAAGTGCATTGCAACAACCCCAAGCACTTCAACGCTCCACAAAATTTCCCTTTTTGTTTGCATGTTGCTAGCTCCAGATACGTTCTTGTTGTTCAATACATATATCACTATGGAGAAACTCGGCCCCATATCTTAGTAGCTAAGATCTTGAAAATACATGTAATTTAGTTGAAAGCTTGAAAGAAAATGCAACTTAGTACAAATCTGAACTGCAGAAGATAATTACATAATCTTAAGATCATATTATCTCTATTCTATAACTTAATTGAGATTACTTGTATTAACATGAGTTTTTTTGCAGAAATCTGTCTAGCAGTGGACTGGGTGGTGGATTTGCCATATCATTCATGAACATGACATCACTAGAAAACTTGTAAGTGGTGTCTACCATATAATATTGATAGGCGAACGAGAATATGTTGGCATCTTTCATGACCCTAAGAACAAAATATATATATAGGGATTTATCACACAACAATCTGACGGGAGCTATTCCAGACTATCAACTAAAGTCACTTAAAGTTCTGTAAGTCTCTGTGCTGATTACATCTGTGGCTGATGATATAAATTTCAGATGAATTGTTCTAACTAGTATTATTTTTCAGTAACTTGTCAAATAACAGGTTAGATGGACCAATCCCTGATTCTATTCTTCAACGAGTTCAGGCCGGTCTGCTGGACTTAAGGTTTGACATGCTTCATTGCACAATCCCTTACTAGATTATTTCTAATGAACTGAATAAGTGCACCTGAAAGGAATTAGGCTCAACCTAAGGTTGGTTATCATAGAAACAGTTCCAGGTTTGGCAACAACCTTTGCAAAACACATGTCAGTTTGCCTTTCTCTAGCCATTGTTTGGCTAATGTCATATTTGTGGCGTGCCACACTTTTCTAGCACCATGCCACAACCGATCCACTTGTCATATACATAAACTCTTGGCAAATTTCACTAAGTTGTGGTGGCCAATTTGGGTGCACCAAAAGTGTGTCAAGACACACTTTCGCATGCATTTTATCGATCCAAACATGACCTTAATCACGTGTGCTAGCATTTAATAAAGTATAAATGATCTATCATCTCGGGATATAAAATGGGAGGAAGATAAGCACATATTGGTAACTGCACGTGATTTAGACAACATGTGCTTTGTTCATTTGAAGGGTAGAGTTCTTCAGAAGAACTATTAGAGCGTTGTCCTAGAAAATAGAGACATGTTATAATCATAACTTTGTAAAGCAGCTGAGATCTTTTGAGCTGATCTAGTATGTATGTTGTTTAATTGTGTGACTAGATTAGAAGGCAACCCTCTATGCTCAAACAACAAAGATACATACTGCTCAGATAAGACGAAGAAGAGGAACACCACGCCTATCTTGCTCATCGCAGTCATAGTTCCCGTGGTACTGGTATCACTCCTAGTAGGCACGTGCATACTCTGGAAGTTATTCTGGAAAGGTAAAACAAACCTATATACACATCAAATTTCTTTCCATCAATGCAAGGGTGGTGGATATTTGACAGCAATTCCAGACCTAAACTACCATGTAAAACAAAACCTCTTCACTTTGCAGAGAAGCCAGCACACAATGAGGATTATGCTATGTATGAAGAGGAAACTCCCCTACATATTGACATCAGACGGTTCACATACGCAGAGCTGATGCTCATAACAAACAACTTTAAGTCAATCATTGGAAAAGGAGGCTTTGGTATTGTTTATCATGGTATACTTGAAAATGGTGATGAAGTAGCTGTTAAAGTGCTTATGGAGACATCAATAGCAGAGGCAACAGACTTCCTCCCAGAGGTACAATACGAAACCAACTAGGCCACACCCGTATTTTCTTCAAGAAAAAGTTAAATTCTACAAGTCATATAAAACAATTTCCACTGTCCATATTTGTTATATACCAAAAAAATCAAGATATAGAGAAAAATAGAGAGAAAGGCTAGAGATACATATATGCAATGATATTGCAACTTCTTAATCATTTGGTTATAAATTTAAGATGTTTTTAATCCATGAATATTCTATTTAACACGATGATTGCTCTCGCCAGGATTGAATTGTCTTCATTCATATAATATAAATAATTACAAAACCTTACTGATTTTTTTAATATATTCAACACACTAAAGATGATACCCTCACATTTGCAAGTTCCACGATGCTAGTTCACCAAATGATGCAGCTGGCTTCAGCTCTAGAATGGTTGGTAACTAAATCTCATATTGCAGGTGCAAACCTTGTCCAAAGTTCATCACAAGAATCTCGTGACTTTAAAAGGATATTGCCAAAACAAGAAGTGCCTAGCACTTGTTTATGACTTCATGCATGGAGGAAATCTTCAACAACTTCTAAGAGGAGGTTTCTCTCTTTAACTTTTATTAATGTTTCTGTCAAACATAGCTGACTTAGGTACAGCAAATCCAACTTGTAGTTGCAATTGGTTATTTTGCTAACTTGTATTTTTATAGCTGCAGAGATAATTTGTACCTTAAATCAATAAAATTGAATGATTAAATTAAACCCAAAATCAGTTCAATAAAAAAAAGTTGACCAATTCATGGTTCTTTTTTTTTTTAGAAAAGGGAACTTTATTACTCCCAGCCTCTGCATCGATAGATGCATACAGCCGTTTATGACTTTGTTCGAGTATGCAACATTCGCAAGATTACATCACAGATAGCACACAAGTTGAGACAGCCCTCAACCAAGACCTGACACAAAAAGCAACTACAAAAGCCTACTAATATGCTGCCAGGTATGTCGGGAGAAAAACTCCTGTGCCACCAAAAGCAGACGTGTGCACCCAGCCTCCATAAGCTCCCGTTGATCCGAAGGTAGCAGGAAAGCCCATAACTGGATCTAGTGCACCGCCATATGAATAACCTGTAAGACATGAAAATGTTCTTTTCTGTTAAACACAATATTATTACGACAATTCCAGATAGACCAACATAGAGCGGACACGCCAATACGAATCCTATCCTTGGTCTTTTTATCGATTCCATTTAACCAATTCCCAAACATGTTTTTTATATTTGTGGGTGGAGGAATGTTATAGGTACAAAACACCACCCGCCACACTAGCTTAGCAAATGGGCATGCAAGAAACAAATGTTCTACTGTTTCGTCCGCCCCACAAAAGCAGCACCGCAAACAACCAAGCCAATTTCGTCGAGCAAGATTATCTTTTGTAACCAAAACTTTACGATGAAGGAACCACATAAAAACTTTAATTTTCAGAGGCATTTTAATTTTCCACAAATACTTTTGTAGATATCTTGTATGACCATTCATAAGATCTTCATACATTGACTTGACAGTGAAAATTCTATTTTGAGTTAAATTCCATTTTACTAGATCTTTCTCAGTAGACAAGGTGACATTCATGAGCCTAAGGCAAAGATGACTCCACAGATCCCACCGATTTCCAACTAAAACCCTCCTAAAACTAATATTTAACGGAGGAGCATTATGCATCACGTCATGTACGAGCACATTTCGTTGTTGCACAATGTTGTACAATGTGGGATATTGGAGCATTAGAGGAGAATCCCCCAACCAAGTATCCTCCCAAAATCGTATCATCCTGCCATCGCCTAAATGAAAAGAGACCCTATCAAAAAAATCTTTTTTGACTCGCATTAGTCCCTTCCAAAACGGAGAGTCGGCCGGTTGGACTTCAACTTGAGCCAAAGTTTTGTTATGAAGATACTTCTTGTGAAGTAGCTCTTGCCACACCCCTTGCTCAGTAGAAAGTTTAAACAACCATTTGCTGAGTAAACATTTATTTTTTAGTTGAAGCACCTCAACCCCCAAACCCCCTTGATCTTTTGGTCTACATATAATATTCCATCTTGTCAACCTATACTTCTTCTTGTTCTCATCACCTTGCCAGAAAAAACGATTTCTATAAAAATCCAGTCTTTTCCTTACTCCTTTAGGTAGCTCAAGGAAGGATAACATGAACATTGGTAGGCTTGTTAACACCGAATTAACAAGTACCAATCTGTCACCATAAGATAACAACTTACCTTTCCAACACCCCAATTTGCCTTCGAAGCGGCATTCCACCGGGTGCCACTCAGCGTTCCGAAGCTTTCTATAATGAATCGGAACTCCAAGGTATTTGAAAGGCAAAGATCCAGACTCACATCCAAAGATGTGTCTATAGAGCTCTTCTTCTTCCTTAGCTTTCCCGAAACAAAAAATCTCACTCTTATGAAAATTTATTTTAAGCCCAGATAATTGTTCGAAAATGCATAGAACGAGTTTCATATTTAACGCTTTTTCTAAATCATGCTCCATGAATAGGATCATATCATCAGCGTATTGCAAGATAGATAAGCCTCCATCCACCAGATGTTGTATAAGGCCTTCTACCTGACCATCTTCCTTTGCCCTTTCGATTAAAATGGCTAGCATATCGGCCACCACATTAAACAACATTGGAGACAAAGGGTCCCCCTGCCGAAGCCCTTTTTCGTTTGGAAATAATGACCGAAATCATCATTAACCCTAATAGCCACACTCCCACCCTGGACAAACTGAGTAATCCAATCACACCATTCTTGTGCAAATCCCTTCATACGCAGTGCCTGTTGGAGGAATGGCCATTTAACTTTATCATATGCCTTTTCAAAATCGATTTTAAAAATCACCCCGTCCAATTTCTTTGTTTTAAGTTCATGAATAGTCTCATGGAGAATCACCACACCCTCCAAGATATGTCTCCCAGGCATGAACGCAGACTGGGTTGGCCGAATTATTTTCTGAGCAATTTCGGTAATCCGATTAGTACCTACTTTTGTGAAAATTTTGAAGCTCACGTTGAGCAAACAAATTGGCCTATATTGTTGAATCTGAACCGCGTTTTCCTTCTTTGGTAACAAAGTTATAACCCCAAAATTCAATTTAAACAACTGCAAATTGCCCTGTTTAAGCTGAACAAAAAGGGCCATTAGGTCATCACAAATAACCTCCCAGAAACACTTATAGAACTCAGCCGGAAACCCATCTGGTCCCGGCGCCTTATTTAGTTCCATTTGATCAATCGCATCATACACCTCTTTCACTAAGAATTCGGCCGTAAGAATGTTATTCTCCTCTTGAGATAATTGTGGTATATCGAAAACCACATGATCATCTAAACGAATGTTATTTTCTAACGACGGGCCAAAAAGCTTCTTATAATATTCTGTAATGTATAATTTTAAATTTGCCTCTCCTACAATGGTTCCTTCATCTTGCTCTAGCTGAAAAAATTTCTTTTTTCGATGTTTACCATTTGCAATAAGATGAAAATACTTGGTATTATTTCCCCCTTCTTGAATATGTTTAACTTTCGCCCTCTGAGCCCACTTCGTTTCTTCATCACGCCGAAGACAACAAAGTCGATCAGTGGCATTCCTCAGTTCATTGCGCTCCACATCCGAAAGTGGATAGGACTCCGCTTTGATGTCCAGTTCGTCAATAATCCTGAGTAATTTTTCTTTCTCCAATTTATACTTACCACTCTGATTTTTTGCCCAACCTTTTAGAAAGCGGCGCAAGTGCCGAATTTTATTTTGCCAAACCTCAATAGGAGTACATCCCTTTACCGGTTTTGCCCACTCGGCGGCTACCATATCATAGAAACCTTCCATTCGTAGCCACGAAAGCTCAAACGAAAAACGGGCTGAATTACCCAAGTGTGCCTGAACCCCCGAATCCACAAAGAGGGGAGTATGGTCCGACCCAGCCCTAGTCAATGCCTGAACCGTAACCCTCAGAAACTTTTTCTCCCACTCGGAAGTGGCAAGAATCCGATCCAATTTTTCAAAAGTAGGGTTGGCCATTCGACTAGCCCAAGTGAACTGCCGCCCTGAGAACTCTATCTCTTTCAACTCCAACGACTCAAGGATAGCATTGAACATAATAGGCCAACGAGGATTATAGTTTGAGTTATTCTTCTCTTCCGGTTTCCGAATAATGTTAAAATCCCCACCCACCAACATTGGTAGTGATTCATTTTCACACAACCGAACTAACTCCGACAAGAAGAAAGGCTTACCCTCATCCTGCGCAGCCCCATAAACCGAGACTAAAACCCATTGGAAACCATCACACTTCGATTTAACAAACAACTTAACACAGAATTCTCCTACATCAACTTTTGACACCTGAATAGTTGCCTCATTTACCCCAACCAGCATACCCCCAAATCGGCCTCTAGGCGGCAAGCAAAACCAACTAAAGTCCTGTCCAGCTGCCAAATGACCCAAAAAGGGGGTTGCAAAATTAGACCGTCCTGTTTCCGACAAAGCAATAAAGTCTAATTTTTTCTCTCTAATCGATTCCTGAACAAAGAAATGCTTCCCAGGGTCACGAAAACCCTCACTATTCCAAAATATCCCTCTTACACTATTCATCACGATTTCTTTTTTGAATTTTTAACCTACTACTTCTCCGCTTGTTAACGTGACTATAATCCTTCTTTTTACGAGTCCGCTTGACCCGCTCAGAAAGAAAAGAGGCATCCAAACGATCCTCCAGTTCTTTCTCACCACCATCATCCTCCAAATCCTCAATTATACTCGACACTCTATTCATTATTAGACAATTAGGCTTATCATCATTTTGTTTGCCTAAAGTATTATGCAACATAATAAGCTCCCTCGCCACCTCACATTCCTTAAGCAAATTAACTGATTGTAAAACTTGTCTCTCATCCGAACCGAACGACACCCCCAACCTCGAAGCTCTATCTACAATCTCCTTATCCGAAAAAGACGAAATCGAAAAACGCTTAGATAAATTCGTACCTTGCAACGTGTCTCGCTGCGCTGCCAACGCCATGGCTCGGCTCAACTGAGAATCATCAGCGTTATGCTGGGCTTGAATCCGCTCACTGGAACGAATACCCAACGTAGCGCCATCCTGAATTCCCCCAAAGTTCACCACGCTCCGACGGATCCCCTCCATTCTCCCTTCCCCCATAGAGATCGGGAACGAAGGGAATGGAACGGTGCTCCTTGGTGACGACTCGAGATCCGATCGCAGCATATTCACACTCGGCAAACTTGGAGAAGATGCCGAAGAAGAGCCCTTGCTCGCAACCTGCCCACCGCCAATGGACCCCTCTGAGCAAGACCTGGCCACCGGCGACCCCCAGCTCGCAGCCACCCGAGGAGGATCCGTGCCACCCACAACGGCGTCCACGGCGGTCTGCTCCACGATGGTCTGGACCGTCTGCACCTCCCGAGCCACATCCGCCAGCCATTCCTCTTCTCTTTCCTCCATCTCTATGATCAGTTCCACAACAGCCGGCGATTCCCCACCCGGCAACAATCCCTGTCGAAGCAAGGTGAATTCCTTCCTAGCGAGATCAAACGTGTGCTGCACCAAAGGCGAGAACACAACCGCGCCTTTCACCCCTTTATGAGTTTTTTGGGCGTCCGAACCACCCCCTTGACCAGTCCCCGACATATCAGCAGAACCACTAGTAGCCATCCCCAAACACCTGGCCACCTTCTCTTGAAAATCACTTTCCTCATTATCCTTCGTGCCATTATCCTCATCATCACCACCCGAACCATCTCCCCCATCCATGTCGACGTCATCCTCTCCCGGTATCTCCAACCCTTCCACCTCAAAAGTGAGATCAAAGAAACCGGTTTTAATAAAAAGAGGAAAATGAGTGGGAATCTTCCTGTAATTAAGGCAACCAATTCTGATTCTCAAAACCCCATGTTCTCTAGTATACGGCATGACAATCTCCAAAGTTTTCACTAAACACTTGAGAATCAGCTACTTTTCAAATGTTATCAATATATTGTGTTTGATAGCATAACATAAAATTTGACACGTGTCTTAAGTATAAAAAAAATTCTAAAAACAAAATACTCTAGCTTTGACATTGTACTGGAATCAAGATTTATATTAAACTAGATGTCCTCTTTATTGTTCCTAGTTAATATAGTTGAGTTGATAGACCTAATTTTAGAGATGCTTTTAATATCCTCACCACCACATGGTCATAAATATTCTTCTAGCAAACTGAGGCTACCACAGTTACATTCTTAGAGTCATGCATTCATAACCATAGAAAGATAGTCACAAATTCTAAACATGTATATCTTTCAAAGGCAGCAAGAAACAAAGCAATTAGAGAGGCATGTTCCAAATAATACTTCAGAAGATTGGTTCTCTTGTTAATTGGATTTGTACATAAAATATGCTCCACGAAGAAGAGGAAAACAGTGATCTCTTGAAGGTCAAAGTGCATGTTTATGCAGGTCTTAGATCTTAGTATATCAATTATTGTTATGGTTAATCATTGCGTGTGTAACCACCATTTGTTAGTTAAAATATGTGCAAAGTTTACAAAACCATGCATTTAAGCTACCCTGCACCTATCAAGTGGCAAGTACATTAATTTGGTATCAATAAATGCAGGAGACGTCTATAGTTTGAATTGGGAACAGCGACTTCATATTGCACTTGATGCTGCACAAGGTACATATTTTTCAGTTGTGTATTTTCCTTTAGGTCATGTATGTATTTGCCAGTTGACAAAGTACAAGTTATAATAATATACAGGACTAGAGTATCTACATGAGTTATGCACCCCGTCAATAGTGCACAGAGATGTGAAGACCCCCAACATCCTTCTGGACAAGAATCTGGTGGGAATAATATCTGATTTTGGGCTTTCGCGGGCTTTTAATGATGCTCACACACACATATCTACTGTTGCTGCTGGCACTCTTGGCTACCTCGACCCTGAGTACCATGCAACTTTCCAACTCACTGTCAAGACAGATGTTTACAGCTTTGGCATCGTCCTCTTGGAGATCATCACTGGCCAGCCCCCGGTAATTATGGACCCCCAAACCGTCCATCTACCAAATTGGGTGCGCCAAAAGATAGCTAAGGGAAGCATTCATGATGTTATAGACAAGAGGATGTTGGATCAGTATGATGTCAGTTCCCTGGAGAGTGTGGTAGACATTGCCATGAACTGCGTCGAAAGCGCTTCCATCGATAGGCCAACCATGACCGAGGTTGTTTCAAGGCTCAAGGTGTGGTTGCCGGCGTTTTCAAGCGAAAAGCATTCTGTTTCTGGGACTCCTCGATTCAAGAAATCCATGGATACTGAAATCCCAAAGCAGTTCCAGATGATGACATCTGGTGTTAGCACCGAGGGGAGCTCCTTCCAGTCTGGTTATACCGGTGGGCTCTCAGAAATAAACATGTTTTCTGGACGGTGAAAGGAAGAAGCCCACCAACTTATTGCTGCGTCTTCTTAGACAAGTTATGTAATTTGCTCAACTGTGTTGACATTGAGTGTTCATAAACTGCAGTGTAGTCATTTTCAGTTTCTGATCTTTCTCATGTATTATTATGGGATCATTTGGGTGAGGGGTATTTCTTGTGTGAGCTTCAGCTTTTAGCTCAATTAGTTTTCAGCCATGAAGCATCCTCTTCCATGTAAGAAATCGGTTGAGTACATTAAGGTATAAACTAAGCCAATCCTAAAACAAGTGGTTTTCTTAAACATTCGGCCTTCTATTCCCAAATCTGTCTTGCAAGGCTGCACGATTAGATTCAAATGCGCGTTTTACCGGATCAAATCGTCACCGGAGTTCTTCCACTATCACAAGATCATACTAGATGGAGCCACTACGCAAGTTGGCACCTAAGCAAGAGGATTTTTTTATTTATTTGGGGGGTTGTAGTTAATACTTGTTCGTTCTACCAAAACCTGTGAACATTTCTGTAGCCCACAGACTATCAAAAAATTATACGCGATGGAGCTACTATGTGCCAGATGGTACCTGAGCTATGAATGTAAAGCGCCGCCCGCACGCAGCTCCTCGACTTGGCCGGGCGATGCAGCGCTTCGTCCACCTCAGCCTGTCATGACCGTGGCCACCGAGAAGCCAGTGGGCCAAGTCATGACATGGGCTGAGGTCGGAACTGGGCTTGGGCTCATTGAAACGGCTGGGGAGCTTTATACAAGAAAGCAACGGACTGAGAAGGGGATCGAAGGATTGAATCGTCTCCAAGTTCCTCACCTATTGCTCTGGTTCCTCACCTCCTCCTCTAGTGCCTCACCTCCTTGCTTTTGCTGAATTCTGACCTCAAACTCTATTGTATCCTCAATTTGTATTTGAATATTGGTACTGATCCGGTTGTTCGTCACATCCCTCTGATCGGGTCGTGACAATTTGGTATCAGAGCCAACAAAAATACTCAAAAGAATCTCCACCCACTTCCAGCCTACCACCTGTTCGACGAAATGTCGAGCCCCATGGAGAACATGTTCCACCTACACATGTGCTCGTTGACTGAGCTGAAGCAGACAGGGACGGTGGTCGAGTACACGGCGGCGTTCTGCGAGAGTCTTCACCGTGTGTTGGATCTCAATCCTGAGCTCAGCATCAAGTGCTTCATCGACCAGTATGTCAAGGGCTTGCGCCATGATATTCAAGTAGCTGTGTGTTCGCGGTCTCCTTCCAGCATCACCGGCGCATCCTGCCTTGCTCGGATAAGGGAGGAAGAAATCGTGAAGGCCGCGATGGGTGTCGACAAGCTGGGCAACATGCCTACGGAGACCGTCACCACTGTCTTCCCCCGAGCGTGCTCCTCCAGTGAAGTGCAGAGCAGGCCATGGCATCACCACCATTGACGTCAGCTGCCTTGCCGCTCTGACGCCGACCACGTGTTCGACAGAATGCCAACCTCACGACGCCACTATATCTACGGTGGCTCTCACCTCGACTACGCCACCTACTTCGTCCACGACCACCATCGACGTCTTCTCCAAGATCATTGCTTTGACGGAGAACGACGAGGATGTCAGTATTGACACCGTCAGTACGGCTGCAGTGACACCCGCCACCTGCTCGATGGGCGGCCCGGCACATGGTCGTGAGGGCGACAGCCTCACGGCAGTGTCCCAGGTCCTATGGAACACGTCCCCATCCTCCGCTGCTCCTACAGAGGCGACAACAACCCCATCACAGAAGCCATCTTCCGTCCTCAAGCTAGAGACCATCGTGCCGACAAGGTGTTCGACCCTATGTTTCGATGCCGACGACATTGGTGAGCTGACACTCTCTTGCAAACTGGATGTGACTCTGAGTATCAAACAACAAGGGAAAATGCTCAGGCCGCCGCCATGGCCTTCGTTTGTCACCAAGCAGCCAAGTACAGCTCGTAGTATCATCATCGAGCCACCACTGCGCACTAATACGGAGCCGAGCAGGGATGTGATTCCCTATTCGCATATTCAACGCGAGAAGGCGTACCAAGAGGAGCTCAACTTTTGTTCTCCACCAAACTTCTGGACAACAATCTCTCAAACTCTTGGGCAGGCAAAAGGAAATGGTGATGAGTTTCCACGCTGTGGTGACTCTACTAGGTGGCCTTGGATTGAAAATCAGTGGAAGTGTATACTGATGCCACCATGTTTTTCTGAAGAAAATCTTGAGCAAGTTGTGATCTGTACAGAAACTTTCAGCATAACTAGAGATGGTATTCAACGTGCATGTTGTCAGTTGTACAAGGAGAAACAACTACGCAGGGCTAGAGATTTATCTATGGGAGTTTTCACTGCAGATTTTCAAGGATGGTTGATTCTTATCAAGAATATTGTCGTGGGGTTGTCACGGCAAGTCCTTCCTCTGGGAAGGTGAGTTCTGGGGCCATTGATGCACAAAGTACGTAGGAGAGGTTAATCTCGCTTAGGGACACAGATTTACCCAGGTTCGGCCCCTCTTGTTCAGAGGTAAAGACCTACTTCCTGCTTCTCTTTATTGCTCTAGAACTGATCTCGATTACAGGGTTCCGGCTCCTATCTGGGGAGTCGGCGACTATGGATCTGGTGTCTCTGGGTTGCTTAGAACTTGATGGCTTAAGACTTGTCGATCTAAGGTCCAGGACCCCGCTTATAAAGGTGGCCGGGTCCCTGGACTTACAACCTACACCGAGTCACACTAGAATACGGAGTCCTACTCTATGTCTTGGTCTTCCAAGTTAGGGCTCCGGGTTGTGCTTGGACTCCTTCCTGACGGGTCCCTTCTCCGTCATGGGCCTTGGTCGGCTTGTCTCCAGCCCATGCGACTTGATGCGTGACTCGGCTTTGGCCTTCTTGGTCTTGGCGGGTCTACTTTCCGGGTCCATGGGCCTACCTATAAAGTATCCCCCCATCAGTAGCCCCCGAATTTATCTTGGGCGCAGCTTTGCGGCTTCCTCTGACTCCTTGGGTCGACTCCTTGATTCGACTTCTTCAATCTGAGTCATCAACTCAGAAGTCGCTTGCTGCTAGCTCCAAGATGAATTCCTGCATAAAAACATAACACACATAAAAAATGAGTCCATCCTCATCCCTTGTTTGAGTCACCACTCTTGCCTTTGCATTAGCTGGCCGAGTTTGTTATGACTCTCACGAACAAGGACTGAGGAACTTGACTCTTAACTTTCACTGTCACAGGACTCGCCACTCCTGAGACAAGCCGGCTCCTTCCACTTCTGTGACTTGTCTTTCCCTTTTCATTTCCTGTATGACTTTTTAATCACTGAACCGTTATCCACAACTTAACTGTGGACCGGTACTGTTGCTTTCTAGGGTTTTTCCCCTTTTATAAATCGCGAAGGGTAGGGTCCAGTGTCCTCACTTGCCCCTTTCGCCTCCAAAAATTCTCTTTCTCCTTTGCTCCTTTCTTCCCGCGCGCAGCACACCCCGCACACTCGCCATGGCTCCCAAGCGCGCCAAGGTTGCACCCAAGGCCAAGGCCTCCTCATCAAGCAGGACGGTCGACATTGCCGCCGCGGCCGCCGCCGCCGCCAAATCTTCATCGAAGCGGTCGATCTCCGCCGATTGGGGCGGATCTACAGTTACAGCTGAGCAATTGAAGACGCACCGGCTCACCGGCCTTATTCCCTCCAACGCAAAAGCTCGGGCCCCAGGAGATGAGGTGGTGCCTGCTCCCGCTAAGGACGAGGTTGTGGTTTTCACGGAACATCTGTTCCGCGGGTTTACGCCCCCTGGTAACCTCTTCTTCTGCCAACTCCTTGATCTTTATAAGCTGCGGATTCATGACTTGGCTCCCAATTCTATCCTCACATTGTCCAATTTTGTCACTTTGTGTGAGGATTACCTCCAAATCAAGCCAGATCTTGACCTCTGGCTTGAACTCTTTTATTGCAACCCTCAGCCCGAAACATCCGGCGGCCCCCTTCTGCAATGCGGCGCCGTCGCTCTTCAACGGCGCCTCCATTCTGTTTTCCCTAAACCTATCTTCCCCAACCGTGTCAAGGATTGGCACAAGACTTTCTTCTACTGCAAGGACACTTCTCCTGCAAATGAACCCAAACTCCCTCTATTCTCTGAAGATCGCCTGGAGGCGACTCCCCTGATGAAGGCTAGATGCTCAGAGGCCGCCCGGCCAAAAGTCGAGTCTTTGATCTCTAGGATCCGGGCCCTTCTATCCCACAACCTGGAGAACATGGACCTGGTCCGCTGCTGGACAACTTGGAGGATTCAGCCGCTGAGTCATAGGACTCGGCTTATTTGCACATATACTCGCTGTGCGGGCGACGACCTCCGAGTGACAGAGCAGCTGTCAGATGGTCCTGAGCTCGGTCGGCTCATCAAAAAGCTGACTGGGAAGCCGGTGAAGGACCAGGCACACTTTGGGCTCCAGCCCTTCTGCTCCACCAATCCAGCTCCTGATGTAAGCTCTACACTTTACCACATTTCTGACTTGCTTTTATCTGTATAGCTTGTTAACTCATTTTATCTGACTCCCTTGCAGCTCACCGACTCCTTCTGGAAGCCGGCCTCTGGAGCTGGCACTAGGACTGAAGCTGAAGCCGAGGCTGAAGTTGAGGTCGAGGAAGAGACCCCTGTCACAGAGCAAACCACTGTGGCAGAGGATGTTGATGATGCAGACGAGGAGTCCTCTCAAGAGGCCACGGCTGCAAATGATGGTGATGATGATGATGAAGTTGAGGAGTCCTCTCCAGAGGCTCCTATTGTGGATGATACTGATGAAGACGAGTCCTCTCCGGAGGCTCCTGTTACTGAGCAGGCTCACACGGCCTCTGGCGCCGCGGCTGCTCAGCCAACCTCATCCGAGGAGTCCTCAGCTGCAAGAAGTCACTCCTCTTCATCCCCTCCTTCCAATACCAATGCATCTCGAGAGGCTGTCCCCAAGGTACCCCTTTCACGAGTCCTTGGATCAACTCGCTCGCCTGCTAAGCCTGAAGAACGTGTGCAGAGCGTTGTTGCTGCTAGGAAAAGGAAACTGCGCTCCGATGGGCCCGCAGATGCTCCTGAGCCTCTGCCCGTTTCGCACCAACGGAAGTCGGCTTCTCCTCCTAGCAAGGACGACTCCTACCACTCCGGCATGTCTATGCCCTCTTCTGACTCTCAGGCCTCCTTGGACCTGGAAACTAATGCTGGGTAAGACTCCTCTGTTTACTCTACTTGCATTCAAATGACTTCTGCATTTCCTTTTCACTAGATATATTGCTGACTTCTGTCTTTGCATATTTCAGGGCTCGGCCTTGTGTCAAGGTGACCAAGCTCCCAGGCATGACTGATGTCACCTCTGCTCGTGGACCCGTCCCTCCTTCGGCTTCTCAAACAACAAGCACGAGGACGGGTCCCTCCACTCCTGCATCTGCTGGTGCAACCATAGCTCCCACTGTTCTCGAGTCCCCTTCAAGGACTCGGGAGGCGACTCCTCTAGTGGCCCAGCCCTCATCTGGGACTGAGGCTCCTGTCGCCGCGCCTCAAGCTCATCCGGCTCCTCCGAAGGCGGCTCCTGTAGCTCAACCGAGTGACAAGGCCAAGTCCTCCATTGACTACAGCCGACTTCGGGTGTCCGACAATATGTCCTTCTCTGAAGCTTATGCTGAAGCGGTCGACCTGAACGATCAATCCGCCAGGCTAAAGGATGATGAGCAAGCGGCTCTTAGGTCCCTTCACATGATTCATAACGTAAGCTCTTGCAACTTTTATCCCTTATGCTTTCTAGCATCCTCCTATTGCAGTAGCCCCCAAGCACCTGTCTGTGGTGACTTGTGACTAGGATAGGTGCTTTGCTTTGAAATTGAACTCAACTGCTGTGTAGAAAAAATTTGCACACTGTAGCCCCCAAGCACTGAGTCCTTAGCTCTACTAGGACTCGGGGCTGCTGATTTGCTGTCTGTCGGGTCCTTGGACCAAAAACTTTTCCACGAGTAGCCCCCAAGCGCCGAGTTGTCAGCCTGCGACGACTTGGAGCTACAAATACATGTAATTAACTGGAACTTAGCTTATAGAAGAAAAATTTCTGCTCTGCGAGTAGCCCCCAAGCGCCAAGTTGTTGACTTGTGACGACTTGGAGCTGATGACTTGTTGACTAGGACCCATGCCTGATGGTTGTAAAAGAAAAATTGACTCCTGAGTAGCCCCCAAGCGCCAAGTTGTTGACTTGTGACGACTTGGAGCTCATGAGTTCTCTGCTTGACTTGTAAAGCTGACTTGTAAATTCTGACTTATCAATCCTGAGTTGCAAACTATGACTTGCCAATTCTGACTTGCAAAAATTTGACTTGTGATTGCAGTGCCTTGTCTCCAAAATGAAGAGGGATATGAAGGAGCTGGAGGACCAGGCAGCTGCTAGTGCCAGGTCTGCTCAAGCTGAGAAAGAGCACTCTCTTCAACTGGAGAAGGAACTGAAAGCTTTATCTGCTCAACTGGAGCAGGTGAAGAAAGAATCTGCAGATGCTAAGAGGGTTGCCCAAAAGGCACACAATGATCTGAAAGCTGTCTTTGACACCTGCCGCAAAGGCATTGGGGCCATGTGCCAACACATATTTGGTAAGTTTGTAGCTTTTGCTTACTTCTTCTTTGCATTTTGCTGAACTACTTTTATACTGATGATGAATGATTTCCTTTCTGCAGGGGCTGACTCCCCAAAACTCAAGCTGCCCACTAGCAAACAACTTCATGAGATGCTTGACCACTGTCATGGGCTGCAAGAGGGAGCCCGTGCTGTGGTGAAATATCTGAATGCTAAGGGCAAGTGCCCCAAAGAACCTGAGCGTCTGGTGGACGAGTTGTCTAGGGCACCAGGGTACATGCGGCTGTGGAAGCAATCTTCTTTGAGGAGAGCATCCATCAGAATCCTTGCCCTAGCTCACAGTTATTATCCCACTGTCTTGGAGCCGGCACTGCTTACTATGGGAAAGCCAGAACAACATGAGGATGGCAGACCCTTTACCCAAGATGACTTCAAGGCTGAGGAAAAGCTGGTGCGGCCATACGCTTGTGAAATTGCCAACAAGATGGACCCTGAGGTATGGGTTCATCACTATGACTTGGAGAACAAAAGGGTTGCTCCAGAGACTCCTGAGATAGTAAAATTTGGCCGCCCCTCACAGGACCCAGCTGGTGTCCCTCCTCTTCTACTGGGCCGAGTTCCTCATCGCCAGCGGCTCCTGTTCCTGGTGCCGAGCCTACATTAAAGACTCCTGCTGCGCCCACTCCTTCAAGAGCTATCTCTGGCGATGCCCAGAAACAAGAAGAGCTGGCTAAACACATGAAGAGTCCTAGAGGCACCGGTTTTCAGACTAAGAGAGTCGCCACCAAGCCTCCTGTGAAGCCGGCTCCTGCCTCTGCTGCTCAAACAAAAGACAAGTCTCCTGTGAAGAAGGACTCCCCAACTCCGGCTGAGAAGTCGACTCCTCCAGAGGATCATCCCTTGAATGACTTTTGAATTTGTGTAATGATGTGCTACTGGTATTTTAAACTTTGTAATGATGCACTGCTGGTGCAAAACCTTTTTAGGTCTTTTTGAACTACTTGTTCTGAAATTGTGCCGATCGGCTTGTAATGACTTGCTTGTTAATCTGTGAAATTTGATATGTATTATCTATGCAAGTCATTTTGTGGTTCTTATAACCCATCTAATTATCCACTGATGAATAAGTAGGCCCTGCATGACTTATCTTACAGCTTGTGCTGACAGGCTCCTGACACCTCATGTCCCTTAGGATTCATAAGAGCCGGAGACGAGTCATGCCTGTAGATTGGTCATATTGTGCAGGATGCATCTGACTTACCAGCGAGAAAATTAGGAAAAGTTTGGCTACTGTGCCGGGTTCAAGAGTCTAAGCTTGACTTTTTTCTCTGAAAAGCAAGCCCCCAAGAACCTGATGATCAAAGTTAAAAAATAAAGTGCACTCACTGGGTGACCCGACTAAAAGAACTCATATTCACAGAAGCCGGCTTTATTTCCTTTGATCATAACAAGTTGATTACATCTAGGCATGGCTCACTGGGCTCTTTGCCTTTCAACTCATAAAACTATTACAACTTAAGTATAATAAGGGCGTAACTGAGCTATGTTCCATGGCCTCTTTGCCTCTGCATAGGGATCTAGCGTATGAGCTGTGTCAGCTCCTTTACTTTCACTTGCCGGCTCTCGTACATCCATTAGATAGTACGACCCATTGTGCAAGTTCTTGCTTATGACGAACGGTCCTTCCCATGGTGGAGATAACTTGTGCATCCCTTCCCTGTTTTGGACAAGGCGAAGCACTAAGTCGCCTTCCTGGAAAGTCCGAGTCTTGATTCTGCGTGCGTGATATCGCCGCAAGTCCTGCTGATAGACTGCTGATCTCTCAAGGGCTAACTCCCTTGCTTCCTCAAGTGCGTCCACCGAGTCTTGGCGAGCGAGTTCATTATCTGTCTCGACATAATTGGCGACTCGTGGCGAGTCATGCAGCAAGTCGCTTGGCAGGACGGCTTCTGCTCCATACACCATGAAGAAAGGTGTGAAGCCCGTGGATCTGTTAGGAGTCGTCCTTATACTCCAGAGTACTGCTGGCAGCTCCTCAACCCAACACCCGGCGGCTCTTAGCAAGGGGACTCGGAGCCGAGGCTTAATTCCCTTCAGCAACTCCTGATTTGCCCTCTCTGCTTGTCCATTAGACTGTGGGTGTGCCACTGAGGCTAGGTCGAGTCTGATGTTGTTCTCACCACAGAACTTGGCCATCTCTCCAACTGATAAGTTGGTACCATTATCTATAATGATGCTGTGAGGATATCCAAAGCGTGTTGCTATTTTCTTGAAAAATCTCACTGCTGATGCTCCGTCGACTCTGCTGACGGGTTCGACTTCCACCCACTTGGTGAACTTGTCAACTGCTACTAGCAGATGGGTCTTCTGACAGGGCGACTTTGAGAAAGGACCCACCATATCAAGTCCCCAAACTGCAAACGGCCAAGTGATAGGAATAGTTCTGAGCTCTTGGGCTGGCACGTGGTCTTGCCTTGCGTACCTTTGGCATCCATCACAGACTCGTACTATCTTTTCTGCGTCCAGATGTGCTGTTAACCAAAAGAACCCGTGCCTGAAAGCTTTTGACACCAAGGATCTAGTGGATGCATGATGACCACAATCACCTGCATGAATCTCTTGCAATATTTGCCTGCCCTCTTCTGGAGACACACACCTCTGGTAGACTCCAGTGACACTCCTTCTGTACAACTCGCCATCAATGACTGTGTAGGACTTGCATCGTCTGATGAGCTGTCTCTGTTTGACTTCATCCTGTGGGAGTTCACCCCTAAGGAGATATGCAAGGTAGGGCTCTGTCCATGCTGGTATTGCTCGTACTGCTGCCACCAGTGCCGACTCTGGATCTGGGGAGGCTAACTCCTCCTCTGAGGGCAACTTGACTGATGGGTGGTGAAGTTCATCCACAAATACATTTGGGGGTACTTTCTCTCGACGAGAGCCGAGTCGTGATAACGCATCTGCGGCCTCGTTCTTGCGTCTGTCAATATGCTCCACTTGATAACCAGAAAAGAACCCGGCTATCTGTTCGACTGCTCTTCTATAAGCCGCCATGTTTGCATCCTTCGAGTCCCAGGTTCCAGATACTTGCTGGGCTACAAGATCCGAGTCTCCAAAGCACCTGATACGCTTGATGTTCATCTGCTTGGCCAGACGCAGGCCGTGCAATAAAGCCTCATACTCTGCCATGTTGTTTGTACAATCAAAATGCAACTGAAGGACATATGCTAACTTATCTCCTTTTGGTGAAGTTAGGACCACGCCGGCTCCTGAGCCCTCTAGCTGTCTGGACCCGTCGAAGTGCATTGTCCAATATTTGGTGCAAGGTGAACTCGGTGAGGATGTGCAATCAGTCCAGTCATTGACAAAGTCGACCAAAGCTTGAGATTTGATTGCTGTCCTGGGCTCATACGTAATATGGTAAGGACCCAACTCGATTGCCCACTTGGCGACTCGACCTGTTGCATCTCTGTTGCGTATGATATCCGCTAGCGGTGCTGAACTCACCACTTTGATTGGATGCTCTTGGAAATAATGCTTAAGCTTCCTACTTGCAAGGAAAACTCCATAGACTAGCTTCTGCCATTGAGGGTACCTTTGCTTTGACTCTGTGAGGACTTCACTGATGTAGTAAACAGGCCTCTGCACTGGATACTCTTTTCCTTCCTCTGATCGTTCCACAACTGCTACTGCACTGACCACCCTTTCATTGGCAGCCACATATAATAGCATGGGCTCCTTATCTGTAGGAGCTGCAAGTACTGGTGCTGATGATAGGGTTTTCTTCAAGTTCTCAAAGGCATCATCAGCCTCTTTGTCCCATATGAATTCGTCTGACTTCTTCAAGAGTCGGTAGAGAGGACCCGCCTTCTCCCCGAGTCTTGAGATGAATCTGCTGAGAGCTGCTACACAACTAGCGAGTTTCTGAACGTCCTTTAGACAAGTCGGCTTCTGCAGATTGTGAATGGCCTTGATTTTCTCTGGGTTTGCTTCAATGCCTCTCTCTGAAACAATGAAGCCTAGGAGTTTGCCTGCAGGGACTCCAAAAACACACTTGGTTGGGTTGAGTTTCATCTTGTACTTGCGCAGGTTATCAAAGGTTTCTGTCAGGTCTGCTATCAGAGAGTCGGCCTTCTGAGACTTGACAACTACATCATCCACATAAGCGTGAATATTCCTTCCAATCTGTTCTTTGAAACAATTCTGGATGCACCTCTGATATGTAGCTCCTGCGTTCTTGAGTCCAAAGGGCATTGTTGTATAACAAAATGCTCCAAAGGGCGTGATGAAAGACGTCTTCAGCTCATCCTCTATGTTGAGTCTGATCTGGTGGTACCCTGAATAGGCATCCAAAAAACAAAGTAACTCTGACCCCGCTGTGGAGTCAATGATCTGGTCAATACGAGGCAATGCAAACGGGTCCTTAGGGCAATGCTTGTTAAGACCCGTGAAGTCGATGCACATCCGCAACTCTCCTGTTTTCTTTGGCACTAACACTGGATTGGCTACCCACTCTGGGTGAAAGACTTCCTTGATGAACTCGGCTGCGAGGAGCCGAGCCACCTCTTCTCCGATGGCCTTCCTCCTGTCATCATGAAACTTGCGCAAACCTTGCTTAACTGGTCTTGCATTAGGGTTAACGTGTAAGCTGTGCTCGGCGAGTTCTCTCGGGACTCCTGGCATGTCCGATGGCTTCCATGCAAAGACGTCCCGGTTCTCACGGATGAACTCGACGAGCGCGCTTTCCTATTTATCAGAAAGGTGTGCCCCAATGGTGAACTGCTTGGAGGAATCACCAGGGGTAAAGTCGACTTGCTTTGTATCCTGAGCTGACTTGAATTTCATCTTCTCCTCTGTGGCCGGCTTCTTAAGGACCGAGTTGTCCTCCGGGTCCACGTTCGCCTTGTAAAATTTCAGCTCCTCTTGAGCACAAGCTGTCTCGGCCATAGCTGCATCTCCTAGTTCACACTCCAATGCCATCTGTCTGCTGCCATTAACTGTAATGACTCCTGCTGGACCTGGCATCTTGAGCTTCAAGTAAACATAGCATGGTCTGGCCATAAACTTAAAGTATGCTGGTCGACCAAAGAGAGCATGGTATGGACTCTTAAGATCCACTACCTCAAAAGGCATAATCTCTGAACGAAAATTCTCCACTGTGCAAAGCAACCTCAAGATAAATCTTACCGATTGGCTTGGCTGACTTCCCTGGTACGATTCCATGAAAAACTGTCTCAGTGGGTATTAGCTGCCTATCTTGCAGCTGCATCCTCTTGAATGTGTCATAATATAAGATGTTGATACTACTTCCACCATCCATGAGCACTTTGTTCAATGTGTAGCCCCCAACTTGAGGTGCCACCACCAAGGCTAGCTGCCCTGGGTCGTCGACTCTTGGCGGATGATCTGCCCGACTCCATGTGATGGTTTGCTCTGACCACCTTAGCCACTGTGGGAGTGCCGGCTCCACTGCATTGACAGCTCTAACCTTTAATTTCTTGGCACGCTTGGACGTGCTTGTTGTGAAGACATGGTAACTGCCACGACTCGGGTTCTGTGGCCGAGTTGTGACATAATACTGCCCATTGTCATCGTGAAGCTGCTTCGGGTTCTGCTGGAACCCGCCCTGTTGGTTACCTCCTCCTTGAGGTTGGTTAGGGTTATTGCCGGCTCCTCCACCGTGGTTGTCGGGTCCTCCATCACCATTGTTTCCTCTATATCCATTGTTGTTGCCTCTATTTCCTGGTCCTGGGAGCCTGGCGCGCTGCAAATCCACGCACTGTCCCAAGGTGTGACCACACTTGCCGTTTCTGGCGTGTTTAGGGCATGGACTCGCCAGGACCTCCTCTGTGGTCGGCCTACGTCCCTGATACCCTTGAGAATTGTTGTCCTTGCGTCTGACCCCAGTGTTTGTGTTAGCCACTAGGTCAGAGTTGTCTCCATATGGCCGCTTGTTACTTCCCTGGTTCTGGTTTTGATTTTGATTCTGGTTCTGACCATTGCCACCATGTCCTTTAGGCCCTTCCTCCTGATCCTTTGTTTTGTCTGTGGCAGCGTGCTTATTAGCACCTGCCATGATCTCACCGATCGTAAGGGGAATACCTTGATTCAGGCTCTCCTTCATGCGACCCAGCTTCCAGCTCAAGGGATTGTAGCTGCAATTTCTCTCCATTGCCATTAGCACTGAAATTGTTGGGAGTCCTTGCGATGAGTTGATGATCTCCGAGACCCGCTTCATCCAATGCCTTGCAGACTCGCCCTTTCTCTGAACACACCGCTCCAAGTCCTCTATGGTACTAAGCTTTTTGCATGTTCCCTGGAAGTTCTGTATGAAAGCCGACTTCAACTGCTCCCAAGAATTGATTGATCTAGGAGGCAAGTTCCGCATCCACACTTTGGCTGCTCCCTCCATCATAAGATACATGAATTTGGCACACAGATTACCTGTGGCATTGCGGATACTCATCGCCATCTCGTATGTACCCAACCAGGAAGTCGGGTCCATGTTGGGCTCGTAATTGGGAACTTTGCGTGGCTCCTTGAAGTCGCTGGGGAAGGACTCGGACCTGATGGCATCTGACAGGCACTCTGGTCCTGTTAGTGAAGGAGAGGTACCAGGAAAAGTCACCTCTGTGTGCGCCCGGGTTGGCTGAGGCTGGTTATCTGGACCAGCTAGGGCTCTGTCCCTCTCAGCCTCCCGTGCCCTGGCCGCCTCCCTCTCTCGTCGCTGTCTTGCTTCATCAACCACCAGTTGAGCTCGTGAGGCAGTTGGTATGTTGACCCTGTTCCTCTCTTGTTCACGGCGCCTTGCGCTTGTAGAATTGGCCGGGTGAGACTCGTCATGCCGACTCCTCGTACCCGAGTTGAACGGTGTCGAGTGCAGCCTACTTGCATCTGGAAACGCTGGATAAAGAGCTTGCTGAGTCATTGCTGTCTTCAGCATCTCAATAGCACGGCGGGTCTCCTGTCCCGCTGCTCCTTCTGGTATCTCGATGTTCTCTAGCCTCATTGTTGCCGCGTGAACGTTGTCCATTGGGTTGGAGTAATGCCCTTCTGGAGTACGAAACCTGCCAGGTGGAGGTCCCATACCACCTGTTGATCCTCCTCCGACTCCTCCTTCAG
The DNA here is from genome assembly GCA_012064385.1 of Puccinellia tenuiflora. Taxonomy (NCBI): domain Eukaryota; kingdom Viridiplantae; phylum Streptophyta; class Magnoliopsida; order Poales; family Poaceae; genus Puccinellia; species Puccinellia tenuiflora. The sequence goes on from QRDG01000187.1 coordinate 154,008, forward strand.
GTGGCGGTCCGTTGGTACCGTTGCCGCCGGGTCCTTCTGGTGGTGGTGGTGGTGGTGGTGGTGGTGGTGTTGCTCCTCCTCCTGCGCCGCCTCCCGCAGCTGATGAGCTCCCTAGCCCGGCTCCTGCGCCTGGACCAGTGGGTGTGTTGAACAAAGCAGTAGGGTTGACAATGACTCCGCCACGCAGGCGACTCCTCGCTCTGCGATGCTGAATTGAAGTGAGTTCTTCCTGGCGACTCCTCACAACCTGGGCCTCAGTCTGGACCCGGGCCCGCTCTTCTGCTAATCTGCGGTTTGCCTCGTTGATTTCTGCTAGTTGCCTCTCCATCGCAGCACGCGCGCTGGCTAACTCGGCCGCCCGTTCTGCTGCGTTGCTTGCATTGATTTCCTTTGTCAGTAGACTTGGATCAAATTGATTTCCGCCGTTCCCAGACATGTAGACTCCAACGACGCGGGCGCGTACTGGCGACTCCGCGTAATCCTCCTCTTCAATTCCATACCCAAGCCGATCCTCGAACAAGGGCAAGATAGACTCTGAATCGGCGTCGTAATCTGGCTCCATAAGTGGCTCTGCCAGCGACTCCTCTTCATGGTTGACAGCAAGTTGTTCCTTTGGCTCGGCAATGATGCCGACTTCTGAGGTACCGACCGACTCCTCGCCGTCGGACTCAACAACAGCTGTTGGCTCTGATACTGATTCCGCCGAGTTAGCGCGAAGACCCGATGCGCAAACCATGCCGACGAAAACGTTGATCCCTCCAAAGACAAGCTGATAACCCTCGTCGACTTCCTCCATCTCTGGAGTCCAGCCGGAGTCATCGATCTCGGTTTCTCCATGCTCATCAGTGTAGACTCGCCCGATGGCAAGTTTCTCCATGGCCCGGCGAGCGGCTCCCACGATCTCAACTCCACGCATCTCCTGCCCCACGGTGGGCGCCAACTGTCGTGGGGTTGTCACGGCAAGTCCTTCCTCTGGGAAGGTGAGTTCTGGGGCCATTGATGCACAAAGTACGTAGGAGAGGTTAATCTCGCTTAGGGACACAGATTTACCCAGGTTCGGCCCCTCTTGATTCAGAGGTAAAGACCTACTTCCTGCTTCTCTTTATTGCTCTAGAACTGATCTCGATTACAGGGTTCCGGCTCCTATCTGGGGAGTCGGCGACTATGGATCTGGTGTTTCTGGATTGCTTAGAACTTGATGGCTTAAGACTTGTCGATCTGAGGTCCAGGACCCCGCTTATAAAGGTGGCCGGGTCCCTGGACTTACAACCTACACCGAGTCACACTAGAATACGGAGTCCTACTCTATGTCTTGGTCTTCCAAGTTAGGACTCCGGGTTGTGCTTGGACTCCTTCCTGACGGGTCCCTTCTCCGTCATGGGCCTTGGTCGGCTTGTCTCCAGCCCAGCCCATGCGACTTGATGCGTGACTCGGCTTTGGCCTTCTTGGTCTTGGCGGGTCTACTTTCCGGGTCCATGGGCCTACCTATAAAGTATCCCCCCATCAAATATCTTGGGCTGGTCCCTACATCTGTTTGGAAGTGTGACAAAGCTAATTGCTGCAGGACAGACATATTGTGGGATTGAGCAGTTGAACCTGGTAAACATACAAGACTGTATACTAGTGGAGTTGAAGCATTCGTCATCTTGCGAAGTCAATGATTGGCGTGACACCATTACTTTCTTTTGGTGGTGGTTTCTTCCGAATGCATTCTCATCAATATTTTCTGCCACTACAACAAATGGGCTACAATTAAGGAGTCGTCTCTCAAACTCTCCTAGTCGTATCCTTGTCAATGCTCTGCACAATTCTAGTGTGATGTGGTGCTTGGATGTTGTGTTTGATAGGATTAAGAAATGGTGGCCTCATACTCAATGTGTTCAGACAGCCAGTGCAATTTTTGAAGCTCGCAGTCAGTTCCTTGATTCCAGTGAAGTATTCAGTACAGAGCTAACTTGGGAAACTGAATTTTTGTCCACAAAACTCTTATATGGTTGGTTCACTAAACTGAAAATTGTTGAATGTGATCTTTATCTAGTGCAGCCAACCCAGCTTCATTACCTTATACTACCGCCTAAACCTCCCGATAGTAGCGAAGCCTACGGAACTATGCTCAATTGTGATCAGTTCAGTACAAGAGTAGTTAAAGAACAAAGGTATATGCTTGAAGAAAGCGTTGAAGTCCTAACCTTCTTGAGCATGACATTGGGTGATGAGAAGGAGCATCATCAAGTTGGACAGAAACCTCAGGGAATTATAGTGATACATATACAAGACAGTGCTCTCTGGGTGTTTACTAATCCTCCATTCGCTTGCAAGACCATCAGGTTGACAGTTTGCTGCACATGTGAGGTAATGTCTGAAAATCAAGGAAAGTTCACAGATGAAGAGCACTCAGATTCTGTGTTATACATTTTGTTCCCATCGAGTTATCTTGGTAGCATCAGTAAGATGCGTGCTGCATTGAAGATATTACCTACCATATTCCTTGTTACTAAAGGCAATACTATGGGATTGTTCAGTGGGTCAGAAAAGCTCAACTCATATCCTCAAACAGACTGCAAAAATTCACCATTGCGAATGATTAATATTTCCTCTCTTGAGAAGATTTGGCTTGTACACAGACTGAAGGAGCAATGGGACTCAGAAATTGTTTTCTCTGCATATGCAAGACTGGCGCTGGCAGCTCACTTTGTGAGCAGTATTAAACATGATGGGTCTTGTTCAGGCTATGAACTCTTTCCCAATAAGAAGCAACCAGGATATATGTCAACTACCTTGCAAGGGTTGTCCACACATAGAACGTGCCAATATTCATTTCGTTCATGGTTTATTCAACAGGTTGAAGTAAGTTGGCACACATTGCTTATCTCAGGAGCATCGATACTTGTTCATTTGATGCAGACAACTAGTGATCTCGCTACACATATGAAGCACTTGAATGATGTACAAGGAATAAATTATCCAGAAATGACAGAACCGTGGGACAAAGCAGATCATGAAAGTGTTCTATCGGTACCGGCGCAGCTGAAGTGTGATGGACCTGAATATTACTTGGATCATATTCTAAATCCGCAAATTTGGGAAATGATAGCAATGCGCCATCCAGCTCAGGTCAACCTGCAGAACGTCTTATTCCAGCACCATGTTGGTGCACTCGCTCCATGGGATCCGGGTGGTCTTCACTTCGTCAACATTCTTGGAGTTGTCATTGAGCTGCAAGTGCCATGGGATCCAGACTCATTTTTTTTCTTGATGGCGTCGGCTTGCGGTCAAGCCGATTCTCAAGGGGCGGCGAATGTCATGACCGTGGCCACCGAGAAGCCAGTGGGCCAAGTCATGACATGGGTTGTGGTTGGAATTGGGCTTGGGCTCATTGAAACGGCTAGGGAGCTTTATACAGGAAAGCAACGGACTAAGAAGGGGATCGAAGGATTGAATCGTCTCCAAGTTCCTCACCTCCTGCTCTGGTTCCTCACCTCCTGCTCTAGTGCCTCACCTCCTTGCTTTTCCTGAATTCTCACCCCCAAACTCTATTGTATCCTCAACTTGTATTTGAATATTGGTACTGATCCGGTTGTTCGTCACATCCCTCTGATCGGGTCGTGACACAGCCTGCACCTCGAAATCCGAGCTGTGCAAGAGATTGGGGCAGCAGAGCAAGCGGTGCCCCAACCGATGGGGGCGATGGGGTTTTTTTTTTTTTTTTTTTTTTTTTTTTTTTTGAGAAACACGGCGGTGGTGGCATGTAGGGAGTCTGGAGTGACGGCGAAAGGGCCACGGCCCTACGGGCCTGCGCAGCGTTAGGGCCTAGGCGAGACCAGCCCAGATCGGCTTCACCGAGCCTAGTCGCGCGTGCTTGATTCTTCTCCACCAATCACAGCAAAGCTCATACACCAGGGATTGCTTGATGTTTTACAGCTAAATCAATTTCTAGGAGCGTGGCATATAGCTCCCGATACATATAACACTGATTGATACAACATATATAGCTCAGATCGATGCCCCGGCCGGTGACCAGAGACGCTCCGAGCGCACCACACCATGCATTTGCAAGCACGTGAACGATTGATCTCGACTAGAGGATTACGCATTTCTGGCCACTCTTTGCACCCGTCACCTTCTTCTTGGCCGGCGCTTTCCTCTCCTCTATCCTCTGCTTCCTTCTCCTGCACAAACAGGGTTATATATATACGCATAAGCTTTGTCCCATTTTCTTTCGTGAAAAGAACTAATGAAGAGCTGTCGTGTTTACTCATTGAAAAGGGCATTAAAAACGAGAAGTAAAGTAGTACTAGTACGAAACAAGAAAACGAATAAACGTCCGACTACCGAGCTCCTTTGGCCATCTTGCTGTGACGAACTTTTGCTTTATACGAATACAGAATAAATAGACGGGTGCGTTTAGCATCTTCCGGGCAGATAAAAAGGGTTGGGATGGGCGATCGGCGATGGCATATACTCTCGAGCGATAAAAGATCATATCCTGGCCAGTTGCTTGGACCTTTGAGCAGCTCCTCCACTTGCATTTGCCGGTACCAAAAGGATCGCCGATGATGATGATATATTGATATTTACACGACTAGGCGCATCAAGACGATGGTATCGCGTTCATCTTCACGGACCACTGTGGCAAGCTCACAAGCAGCCTCAGATGTATTTGGCACGGCTCGACACAGCTCTAGCAGAGCGCTCCTCCACGTAGCCTACCATCAAATCGAGCCGGAGGGCGGAGACAACCGACCAGACACCACATTTGTATGTGACGACGACGTAGGCTGCAATCTGTGTGGCACGTAGTACGTCTCCAAGAGAGGCTTCACAAGTGATGATTGTTACGTTACGTATGTAGTAGTACGTACGAGCCTAACCTGAACCTATATATGGTACAGAAAATTCGACTTCCGACTCCACGTGCATATATATGATCTGGTGGCGCAGGTTTCTGGACAGTATTGTAAATGAAAACGAGAAAGAGATGGAGCAAGGGAACGTGTGATGCCAAATACTACAGCTTTCACAAACAAACTTAACGACAAACTTGAAATAAAAACCAACAAGGAAAAACACCAAATCCAGCGAACCCTACTACAGCTGCAAGTACAAGACGTAGCGCAAGAGAAGTCCAAGAACAACAAAAATAAATATCTGGTGCTTCTCTCTCCTCACTGAGAAACGTTATGGAAGTGTCAGTGTTAGTACCAGCGCGTAAGCAAGGTGAAATGTTATGGAATACTAGCCGTAACTTGTAAGCCGGACGGTTCGTTATTTTTTTCGGAGAAAATAAAAGGTTATTTCAGAGGGCCGGGGTTCCTCACTTGGCCATCATAACCTTGACGAACTCGTCGTAGTTGATCTGGCCGTCGCCGTCCACGTCAGCCTCGCGGACCATCTCCTCGACCTCCTCCTCGGAGAGCTTCTCCCCGAGGTTGGTCATGACCTGGCGAAGCTCAGCTGCAGAGATGAAACCATTCTGGTCCTTGTCAAAAACACGGAACGCCTCCTTCAGCTCCTCCTCGGAGTCGGTGTCCTTCATCTTGCGGGCCATCAGGTTCAGGAACTCTGGGAAGTCGATGGTGCCATTGCCATCCGCATCCACCTCGTTGATCATGTCCTGCAGCTCCGCCTCGGTAGGGTTCTGGCCAAGGGAACGCATCACCGTTCCAAGCTCCTTGGTGGTGATGCTACCTGAGAAATTACACCAGCTTGTGTTAAGACAGCTATAGGCAAAAGAGAAATTACACCAGCTTGTGTTAAGACAGCTATAGGCAAAAGAATAGTATGATTGTGCTGTCACATGTCAAGTCAAACTTGGAGATGTAGTGACCACAGAATTAACAGCAGAAGGTGTGAAGATTTGGACAAGACATATAAGGATCAATGACCGCTTAATGCAAGGAACACAAAACTAACTTAAAAGTTTGTTCTCCCATTACTCGAAACAATCAGATCCAAACAAGAGTTATGCCGAAATGAAGGGATCACCAATAATGACCTACATACTTTGGTTCAATAATATGCATAAAACATTCGACAGATCTTGGGTAATATTTCCAAACAGCTTATTTCTACATAAACAACACCTTCCAAAAACACATGGGCTAGCAGAGTACTTAGGAGGCAGATGTTTACAGTATTATCTCTGTGCTCTAGTTGAAAAACACCACTATCTAATTATCTATCTCAACACTTCTATACGGCTTTACATCTAATAACCTTGCATTTTTTGCAATATACACAACGCCAACTTTTTTTTTAAGATCTACACAACGCCAATCTCCAGCACAACAGAATGGCAGATTAATGGTAAGAATCAAAATCTATTAAAATCCATGTTAGCCAGAACTCATAAGTATGAAAAGGTTAAACTTGTCCAAAGTATTTTCCCCTCGAGATGACATCTTAGCCACAACTTACCATACCAAACCATACGCACTAGTCTCATGTCCATATCAAACTCAGCCAACAATTTTACTCTTTCTTCCAAGGGTTCCAAAAATAAACAACTCATTGAGTACCACACAATTTTAAAGCTACGCAATTATTCCATAAAAATTATACGCTAAATGGTATACATCTTGCCATAAAAACAAAACCAAAGTTGAGAATCCAATGATTACCTATATAGTTATATGTATCTTATGCCAACTTAGTAGACAAATTCAATGAAATGACTTGTAGCTATTGCTATCATAAACATACTATGCAAAGCAATTACAGGAATAGCAGGATACTCCCACAAAAGATCAAATATCCAATCAAATAAAATGAATATGAATATTCATGATTGCGTGATAGACTCAACAACACATCAAGGAGTTCAATAGGTGAGCTGGTGAATACGAATATTGATGTGTCTTGCATGAGAAGCCTGCTAGCATAGCATTGTTGAATGGTCCGCCTTTCTTGTAGTGCTCTGTTTTATTCTACTCTATGCCACTGGGATTCACCAGTTCAGGTTAGGTACATATTCTCTTACGTAGCCACTTTATTCGTAAATGTTAAGCTTTTTCCACATGTTTAATATAATACGATTGCATACTAAAGTAACGGGCAAAGCATTATTTCTCAGGCTTCGCATCGTAACTAGAAGCAGTGACATCTAAGGAATCTGATACGAGTGAAACGGAAAGCATAGTAAGCAAGACAATTGACAATACCATCTTCAACCACTAGGCCACAAACCCTAGTAATATTGTTAATTCAAAATTAATATGGTTTCCTGAAAATAAAACTTGGTTACCAGGTATTGTCCAATAAGCTATCTGTTGAGCGGCAACGCCCTTCTTCCAAATTACATTGATCACGAAACCTATTTATCATCTCACATTCTGCACTTCAATTCATTTACCTCAAGCAACGCGTCACAACCAGGAGCAGGTCACACAGCCAGGCGCTCACATATTATGCATCACAAACACTCAATTAGCAGAATTGATGCGCATGTTATGCCGTCCATCCTCGTTCCAAAATCATTTCAGAAGCTAAACGTCAGACATAAGGCACACCTCTAACGAGAATAGGATCCGAACCACATACATACCAGATTAAATCGCCCCACGCAGGCGGGCGCCTTGATTACCATAACAAACACGTCAATCAAAACAAACAAATCGCCAATCAGATCTAGGCATCTGGCCATGCAACGCCATGGCACAGATCAAACCACCACGCCTGGTCCGCCAGGGACCCCGATGCCGCGCGGTCCGGATCGATCGGGAAGGAGCCCGGCGGGCGTGAACGCGAGAGATCGGCGCCTAATGTAAATGAGGGGATGAAGGTGGGGGTTGGAGGGGAAGAGATGGATACCATCGCCGTCCTTGTCGAAGAGGCTGAACGCCTCCTTGAACTCGCCAATCTGCTCCTCGCTGAGCTGGTCCGCCATGGCAAACGGAGAGGACGAGAGATATGCGAGCTGCGCGTTAATGGCAGATGGTGTGGGGTCAGTGGTGACCGGGCGTGCGTCTGTGACCAGGAGGCGATACCGCGGACCCGGGCTTTATAGACGAAGAGGGTCGGGAGGTGGCCAGGTGGCGAACTAGGGATTTTCCTCATTCGAGTTTTGGGTATCTGATTCTTTTCTCATTTTTTCAGTATACTATATCTTGTGCTTATACTTTCGAGTGTAAATTATATGTATTGTGGATGGTGTGGTATATTTTTTTTCTAGAAAATCAGGGAGGTGACCCCCGGCTCCATCAATCAGATGGTGTGGAATATGAAGCGGGCCTATCAGATGAGAGGACTCTGATGGTGCATGATATCTCTCTTAGAATTTGATGTTTTTCCCCTATTTCATTGGCTTGCTTGTCTATTCCTCAACGTACAAGAATAGTGGACCACCGTCGTATTTCTGTTTCGTCATAGAATTTGTGTTGCCTACTATACACATAAAACTGATTTTAAAATAAGGATTGAGGAGAACCACACGTACAGGCTACCTGAGGATCTTATATTAATTTTCAATTGGAGATTTCATGTAAAAAAATTATTGCCACACATACCGAGCTTTATGATCGAGATGAGTATCAATACCCCTTTTTGAACGAAGCTGTATATCCTATTTAAAATATCTCATCTTGTTGCAAGTATTGTCGATGAAGATTGACACATGCCCTTAAAGAATCTGTGGCACACAAGAGTCATGAGGGGAGAAAACGAATCCGACTTGCGGATGGATGATGTTTGATCGTTAACAATCGAAATGAGAAGGCACAACGGCAGAGGTACAAGCAAAAGCCAGGCACAAGTCACAGAACAAGCTGGGATGCACATCAACGTGTCATGGAAACGTGGCCCTGTTTCGCCAAGCAAAGTACAGTGGGAATCAGGAATGATGATATTACAATTCGTTGGTACAAAGAGGTCATTTCACGCCTCCTGCGTATTAGCACATCTCAAAAACGAAAAGGAAAAATGGTCTATCAACTAACCGCATGACAGATGAATAGTCTGCTGCCCCTCCAAAGAAAGAAAATTTTCCGAGAATATTGAAACAAGGAAGGTAGATCTGTGAAACGTGGTATGTATGATTGAAACAAAAGAGTACATGACTAGTCAAATATGTACAAGAGAAAATACAGATCCAGAGAAAAAAAATAGCAGTAGTGTAACAACAACACTTCCCTTCAAGTAAATGTAGAAAAATGAACTAGGGAAGCCAGCTGCAAGTGTCAACTCAAGTCCTCAGCTATACACAAGCGTCTACTTCAAAAACTTTACCAATGGCGACGAGGTGATCTTTCAAGGGTCAATGCTACTTTCGGTTTCTACCCATCATATTAGCCTTGAAGGATTGCTCACCATCAGACCATAGAAGCAATATGACTGTCAGAGATCTTTCCAGACCTTGTAGTCAGTATTTGAACTGTTCGGGTTTGTCGGTGTGTCTTGACATCCCAAGAAGAAGGTTGGTCGCCCATCCATATTGATCAATGCATGCGCAGTTGATCTTGCGCTTGCAACAATGGCCACCTCATCGGCAGCAATTATGGCTTCTCCGTATCCTTTATCTTTTACATCAGCATTTTCTAACTGTTGATTACCGAAAGACACCCAATGAACACTAGAAGTATGTGATTATCAGGAACCGAATGAGAAAGTGAAGATCATTACCCTGAATTTTGTCTTTGCACCCCAGATGACGAATGTTTCGTTGCATGTATGGTGACGATGGTTGCCACGCAAACCACCTGGCTGGATAAGTCCTACGTGTAGTGAAAGACAGACCAGGGCCCCACCTATCACAAATTGCACATCAAACGATTAATGTCCATCCGAGTTGCCCAAAAAGTAACCTATGGTCAATTTACATGTGTTCCCCCTAAGCTGTAGCACAAAATTCCAAGCAATGGCATAGAAGTAAATATATTTCTTCCACAAACACATATAATTGCGACTTCCGCTTCTCGTGGAAACATTTTCCACAATAACCCCCAAGAGAAAAATAAGTGTGCTAGGATTTCTGCAGCTACCAAGTAAGCAGTGACTGGATGATGAGAATTGGTCTTGAAAATTGTCGCAAACAAGAATGCAGAGATAAGCAGCCTAAGTTGCAGGTAGTAACCATAGCATAGAACAAATTCATTCTGACTACCAATCATACACTCGACAAAGTCCAACACGTTAGTAACTACTAGTAAGCAGGAGGAAAACAGTAGTGTTATGCATAAAAAGTCCTCTTGTTTTCGCATATGATGGCCATCTACTGACAGAAGCAACAAAGGTAAATAAAGCACAACAGAAAAATGGGGAATATATGTCGAGCAGAATATTCTCCAACTTGTGCTAGAACTGTTTGCTACATCCATATCGCAATATTCTTTTTTTTTAGAAGCGCAATATTCTCTTTTTCTACCTTTTCTCACTTGGGCCAAAAGAACATATATATCAATATAACATCGGTACAATAAATCAGGACATCTGGGGGGAAAGCAAAACAGGAAAGCTCAACTGATAATGAATACAGGCCTTGCTCAGCTCAGAGATTTTTTGTCAAAGAAGAAACACACTCATCTAGCAGTCTAATATGTGTAGCATGTTCTCAATAATATAGAGCAGTACAGATGGAACAAAATTGGAACGAACCAATCAACAAAACATCTCAAGGATCATAACTTTCCATATGGGTCACAGATATGAGGGGACACAGTCACACAGACGATCCTTGTATCGAACAAACAATGATATCGATGAATGAGGTGCATATACTGGTTGATTTAGAAATAATGCTTAACCAGCTAAGGCCGCCACTGAGTTAACATACTATTGCATACCTGTAAGCAATAGAACTAATTGGAATAGAAGCACCATGCAATACAAAAAGGTTCTGAACTTCTGATGGCAGGTTAGCAACAGGTAAGTCATACTTGACTAATATTCTGAAAATAATTTCATGGGGAGAGGAAGGGCATTACCTTAAACCAGAGGTTGAAAACTGAAGGATTCACTAACAGGATTATTTGGAAGGGGGGAAATCAAGTGCCGCTCCGAAAGGTGTTCACGTGAGACCGCAGCATCTTTGTGCTGCATTTCTCCTAGTAGCATGTTCAGAACACCACTTTGTTCTTCCTTTGACTATGAATTTCATAGGTTGGGTGTCTACTACAAACATGAACTAGACAGACCTGACTTGTGACTTCTACAATTGATAACACGTGTGTAATCTAGCATACATCATCCCTTCCACAATGTCCAACTCTTCTATTCTGCCAACATTTTGCATCGAGCTAACAACAGAGAGCACAATCGAAAACGTAGAACTCCTGCCGGGTTCTGGGTATGTCCCTCAACATACCCCTGTATCGGTTTTCGGCCAGTTTCCCTTATAAACTGGTCATTTCTATTTCTTCTAAATGAATAGGCAGAGCTTCTGCCGGTTGCTCCAAAAAAAAAAACGTAGAACTCGTAAGGCAAGGGGGGAGCTCTCACCTGGGAGGCCGGCATCACGGGCTGCGGCTACAGGGTCGAGGAGCCAGCCACGTCCGTCGGCGGCGATGGGGGTGGGATGGAGGTCGGCGGGGTAGCGGACGAGGTTCGCCTGGGGGTCGTGGGCGACGGTGGGGCGCCGAACGGAGGCGGAGGGGGCGGGTTGGTGGAAGCGGAGAGAGATCCAAGTGAGGAGGAGGAAGAGTGAGAGGAGGAAAGGGAAGGACGCCGGCCGCTTCAGGAAGTGCAGGAGCGTCGACGGCAGCGAGGAGGACGAGGATGCGGCGGCTAAGGGGAATGGCGGGCTCTGGGTGTGGATTTGCAGCGAGATAGCCCTCCTCGGGTTCGCCATGGACGACCGGCGTACAGGAAAGGTGGTGAGCTGGTGGATCCCAGACTTGCCAGCCGTCCGCGGCCGCCGGCGGGGAATCGGCGGCGGCGACTTTTCCTTTTTCTTCCGAGATGGCGCTGGAGAACTGTCACTACCTCACGTGGGTTGCCATGTCATTTCGAAGGCTGATAGATAGCAGAAGATATTTTCTCACATTTGGTGCCGATACACCAGATCTGGGCCATCGGACACAAAACGGACGGCTGTCCATGGTCCCCTTCCTATCGCTCTGCGCTTATCCTCTTCTTCCTCCGGCCCCTTCCTCCGGCAGCAAACCCACAAAACCCCAGCCCCGCAGCTCGCACTGGCCACCACCATGGCACCGCCGGCCATGGCGTTCCAGGCTCTCACCTTCTCTCCCCTCCCCATCCACCTCCACACTACGCGGCGCCGCGTCCGCGTACTCGCCGTGACCGCGGACCAACCCCCTCCTCCCCCTGAGGCCTCCCCTTACGAGCCGGCCAACAGCCCGAGCCGACTCCTCCGGGAGCTCGCGGAGCGGAAGAAGGCCGTATCCCCCAAAAAGAAGCACCCGCCGCGCCGATTCATCCTCAAGCCGCCGCTCGACGACGAGCGCCTCACCCAGCGCTTCCTCAACAGCCCGCAGCTGTCGCTCAAGTCGCTCCCGCTCCTCTCCTCCTGCCTCCCCTCCTCGCCGCTCTCCGCCGCCGACAGGACCTGGATGGACGAGTACCTCCTCGAGGCCAAGCAGGCGCTCGGCTACCCGCTCGCCCCCTCGGAGACGCTCGGCGAGGGCGACGACTGCCCCGCGCGGCATTTCGATGTCCTACTCTACCTCGTCTTCCAGCACCTGGACCCCTCCTCCGAGCGCACGCGCACGCGCCACGTGCGGAATGGACACTCCAGGCTGTGGTTCCTGGGACAGTTCGTGCTGGAGCTCGCCTTCTCCGAGTTCTTCTTGCAGAGGTACCCCAGGGAATCCCCTGGGCCGATGCGGGAGCGGGTGTTCGCACTCATCGGGAAGAGGATGCTGCCGAGATGGATCAAAGCGGCCAGCCTGCATAATTTGGTGTTTCCTTACGACGATTTGGATAGGATGATACGGAAGGACCGGGAACCGCCCACGAAGTAAGTCTTTGACTATTTCCTGAAATTGTGCTATTTGAACAGTAGAGAGAGATATAATTCTTGGTTTGGGATCATACATTCGGATGATATGAGCAATCAGTCACCACCAGTGTGCTTGAGTGAAAGATTGATATAGTTCATGGCACATTTGCAATCAACATGATGCATCTGAATGTCAACCTTTGAGTTAGGATAGCTGCGTACCGTGCTTAACACCTGAATATCAACCTGTGAGTTGGATATTGATCAGTGTTTTTCACGTGAGCTTGATCTGCATATGTACTTTATCTTCTGTGACAGTCCTTTTTTAAGGAAATGCTAGGAGTAGTTTGGTAGCGGTCCATTGAACTATTTGTTATCTTCTTGACACATTCAGTCTATTCGATAAATTTTCGTTTACTTGTGTAATATTAATGGTGAGAGTAAATAATGCTAGCTTATTGTTTGGCCACTCTGTAGTTTAATGTTATATGTATCTTCTGCGGCTTTCTCGGTTAAGTCATCTCCATTTTTGGATGTTATACAGCCTTGCTAATGAACGAGTTGCCGCCACATAATCCAGTTCGATTTTGCTGATATACATTCTTCCATCTCTATGTTGTCCTGCTGTGTGTTTATTTTCAGTACTGACTTGCTATGGAAGATTTCTTTGTATGAGAATATTGAGCACATAACCAAATCATTAATTCTTGATGATACTATGTCATTTAGAGAGTTTTCTCTAAAGTATTCGGTTTGTTGCAGCTATCTGTACTGTTAATTGGCAAATTGGCATACATATATGGGGTAATCTTCAGTAAATTTTATGTTTGTGTTCCAGGGCTGTATTCTGGGCACTGTTTGGAGCTATATATCTGTGCTTTGGAATGCCTGAAGTCTATCGTGTTCTTTTTGAGGCGTTCGGCATGGACCCTGAAGAAGAGGACTGTCAGCCAAAACTGCGGCGTCAACTAGAAGATGTCGACTATGTTTCAGTAGAGTTTGATAAGAGACAACTCACGTGGCAAGATGTTGCTGCCTATCGGGTATTGACCCTTCCTGTCCTTTATCTCAAACCTTCACCAATGCTTGTCTCTTATCTAGTTAACTGTTGTATGTAATGCAGCCACCAGCAGATGCTCTTTTTGCTCATCCTAGGCTTTTCCGAGCATGTGTTCCACCAGGCATGCATCGTTTCAGGGGAAACATTTGGGACTTTGATAATAGACCCAAAGTCATGAACATCCTAGGATATCCCTTGCGTATGAATGATAAAATTCCAGAAATCACAGAAGCAAGGAACATAGAACTTGGACTTGGTCTTCAGGTATTTTGACACCAGTAATCTCTTTTTTCATTATGGTGTCCTTTCTAATGATTACTTGTCTCTCTGCATGCAAAGCATATTTTTGGTACATTATTTTTCTTATCAAATCCTGTTTCCTAGCTCTCCAAGAACTCAAACTTTTATATATGTTTCTCCAGTTTCATTATCATCTATACATAAATGATAAATCGGCATAACTTGTATTGGTTTCGTACTGCAGTTGTGCTTCATGCATCCTTCAAAGTATAAGTTTGAGCATCCAAGATTTTGTTTTGAGCGCCTGGAATATGTTGGACAGAAGATTCAGGTTTGTTGCCCCTCATATGATGTTTTTGACGTCTGGCCGCTCTCCATTGTGTCAATAGCCATACTGAAGGTCTGAACTCTTTTTTGTGATCAGGATCTAGTATTGGCAGAGAGGCTGCTCATGAAGCATCTCGACGCACCTGGTAGGTGGTTGGCAGAGAAGCATAGGAGGTTGTTGATGAACAAGTATTGCGGACGGTACCTCCGGGATAAGCATCTTCACCACTACATTATATATGGGGAGACTGTACAAGACAGATTTGAACACAACCGCAGGCTAAGAAATCCTTCCACGACCGCTGTCCAGCAAGCAATACACGGGCTCTCGTACTGCGTCTATGGCAAACCCGATGTCCGGCGATTGATGTTTGAGGTGTTTGACTTCGAACAGGTCCAGCCGAAAGCTGTATGAGGATGTGCTGCATCAGTTTGTGCTGACTTGCGAAAAGGCGAGATTGCCAAGATGCAGGGTCGTCAGAGCCCAAGCGCAGATCGTACTGTTCTGAAGTGTGGACCCAGAGTAGGACCGCAGATTGAAACGCCGCACGGACAGTCACATCTGTAACCCACAACTCATATCTTGTCAACTAAATAGGCAGCTGGATTAGAAATGTTGTAAAATCTGAGCCCTGTAACCTGGAAAGGTTACAGTTTTTGACAATTGGCTGTAAATTCCATTTGAGCAGAAACGCAAACAACAGTAGTAGCAGCAGCAAGATATAGAGTTATCCGTGAGAGACATGCTTTGTAGGCGAAAATGTCAATGCAACGTGTACTGCTAATGTGCCGTGTCATCTGTTTATGAGTGCATAACTTTTTCTTCTCGAACTTATTTGCATCTATGAGCCAACACTAATGTTGGATTTATGGCAGCACGAAAAAGTAAAACGTCCAATTCACCTATACTTGTATTTTCATAAGGGCCTCTCTGATTCAAACGCATTTTGCAGGATTGTTTTTCTTAAACTGATTGTTTGATTTGTAGGATTGCAATTTGTAAGTGATTTTCTAAGGCTATTTTTGCACTCATGAAGCTCTTTGTTTTCTCTCATGAGGTAACTGGACATCTCTTGGTGGCGATTCTTATGTTTTCCAACTATAGAGGACTGAATAGAGCTACCTTAGAATC
Source organism: Puccinellia tenuiflora (assembly GCA_012064385.1). Classification (NCBI taxonomy): domain Eukaryota; kingdom Viridiplantae; phylum Streptophyta; class Magnoliopsida; order Poales; family Poaceae; genus Puccinellia; species Puccinellia tenuiflora. The sequence goes on from QRDG01000187.1 coordinate 169,656, forward strand.
ATGGTTTATAAATCAACAAAATTTGGTGCAAATTCATGTGGTACTCAATGTTATGGAGATGCCATGACATTTAAACCATGAGGGTTCTCTAATTATGTATTTGCCAATGAGTAGTACAAAACTTCTATACAATTACTGCCACATTCACATATGATGCCCTAGGGGCACTCCATACACAGGACCCTCGAGCCGTATTCACAAAAGACTTCAGTAGATAAGTGAAAGCACTAGATGTTGTCTAGGGGGACGATTAGGCGTTTTAAAATAATTACAATTTTGATTTTAATAAAATACCGAAATAAACTAGGAGGGTATTTTTGAAATAAAAATAGCTTTGTACCAACAATTTAAACTAAACATATCTGCAAAAAAAATTAAGCTAAACAAGATGGGCACTTAAAGAACTAGCAAACACAAGGTAAATACCAAAATTAACAATACAAGAGATAAACCACTATGTAAAGACAACCTAGCTATAAGATGATTAATAACTTCAAACGCCTATGATATCACAAGATAAAAGCACAAATAATAAACTTGGATATAAAAATAACCAAGTCACACAAAGATTCATTCTGATGTTCACTTGCTCACAAGGAAGATGACGGCACCGAAGGCTCACCTTCTTCGTTCACAAAGTAGTAGCTCAGCTTCTTCATCCATTTCGGAGATGGTATGCTCTATAACCACTTCAGAATCCCTACGAACCAAAAGTCCAGGCCTCTTCACAAACTCCACAAAGAGGTCACCGAGGCAACAACCATCAAGACGTTTAGGTGATGATGGCCTCCAAGAGTAACAAGCTCATGGACCATCACTCGAAAAAGTCACGGAGAGCTCAAACTGATGCAAAAATGCAAAGCAAAATACACAAGAATGACCAAATCCCTATCTCCCAAAACTCACCGATCGGTACAAGAGGAGCCAAATTTGTTTGGGAAAATAGGCTATCCACGTCTCCTCAAAAACACCAAACGGAATGATGACGAGCCCAAAAAGACATGCGTATGCATCAGTACGGTACACGCGACTCCTCGACCCAGTCCTATAGTCAGCCGTGTCGTGAGACCCCATCACACCCATGTGTCATATTGACATGCGTCAGATCCCCCCCCCCCCCCCCCCCCCCCACACACACATGTTGTTGACCGTTGTCCACTCCACCTCTTGGGCCCTCAAGTTGGCAACCTTGGGTAGCTTTTCCCTCGGCGAGACCATGCACGCACCAGCACGAGACTCGCTTCCCGCATCGAGTGGAGACTGTCGTGGACCGAAGTCATCTCTCCCAGCCATGGCCGTACATGGGTTGTCGTGGACCGGACGTGTCATGGGCCATGGAGACGTGTACTTACAAGCGCATGATGCTCGTGTCTCGAATCGGGACTCTTGGGAGAGGGCATGCGTTGTAGGACTTTGTCTCACTTCTCCTGGCTCCCTCGGGTGAGAGGCCGTGCATCGCACGGATTTGTGCAACGCCTCACCCATCCCTCTTCTTGTCCGTGTGTTGCCCCTTCCGGCTAGCCTATAAAACGCCAAGGATTCCCACACTTATAGAGTCTACAACATATCCACCGGGTGTGTTGAAGAATCTATGAATGTGGTGTTCCATGAGGATAATGGCTCTCAAGTGGGGCAAGTTGATCTTGATGATGTAGGTGATGAGCCCTCCTCCATCGCCATAGGAAGAATGGGTATAGGTCCCCTTACACCCATTAAGGAACCCCTTGTGGCAACGGGGTTGGACTCAAGCTCGACGCAAGTGGAGCCCTCTACATCAACCATCGATCAAGCGGCAAACCAAGAACAAGCTCAAGATCTACAAGATGATACCAACCATCATGATAATGATCAAGATCCACCCAATGATAATGGTGGTCAAGATTTTGGTGATCTCTCACCAAGAACTCCAACCCACTCTCGGATTAATCAAAATCAAGATGAAGGAGATGATGAAGATGCACCTCCTAATGAGAGACCCTCAGATGCTCTTGCTCGTCGAGTGGCTAGCAAGGCCGTGGCATTACATCAAAAATCTCTCTATCAAAAGAACATCATTGGTGGTCTTGGAAGGAGTGTGTCCACTCGGAGGCAACTATTACTCTTTTGTGGCGTTCATGCTCATATATCACATTTTGAACCTAACAAGGTGTATGAAGCTCTTGAAGATGAAGATTGGGTCCATGCTATGCACGAAGAGCTGCATAACTTTGAGAGAAACAAAGTATGGTCCCTAGTGGAAAGACCCAAGAACCATAATGTGATTGGAACCAAATGGGTGTTCAAGAACAAGCAAGATAACCATGGACAAGTGATTCGCAACAAAGCTCGTTTGGTTGCTCAAGGCTACTCTCAAGTCGAGGGACTTGACTATGGTGAAACTTTCTCTCCCGTAGCTAGACTTGAATCCATTCGTATATTGCTTGCATTTGCTTCTAGTTATAAATTCACTTTATATCAAATGGATGTTAAAAGTGCATTTCTAAATGGTCCACTTAATGAGATGGTATATGTTAAACAACCTCCGGGGTTCGAAGATCCCAAGTGTAACGCCCCGACCCCGGAATTATACAGAGAGGCTATGTAAGCAACACAACCATCAAGGTATAAAACAGAGATCGAGACTTGTGGAACAGAACTGGCACAAAGCATGACTCTACGACACAAAACATTTATATAGCAACTCATATCACGAGGAGAATACAAATATTACAAGGCAAAAGGATCACAGATCCTACAATTCAACAAGCGGAAGCGAAGTAGCGTTGTCTAATACAACAAGAAGCAAAATACGGCCTAAGAGGCCTACAGATAAACATCACCCAAGCCAGCTTGTTCCACGGTCCCAAGCTGCCACCTGGGAACCCCAGACTAGTAGTCGACGTCAACGAAGAAACCACCTAGCTGCTCGGTGTCTTCCTCCTCTGAAATACAAATCATAGAGGCAGCAAAGAGAGACTGAGTACGATGTACTCGCAAGTTTAGTAGGGCGATATAGGCCCAATGACTGACGGAGGCTCTAAAGCTGTTTATGTATTTCTTTTGCATAAAGCTAATTTTAATAAACGACTTATAAAATGACACATGGCATTCGTCTACTCAGAATATTTTTATAAAGGGGTAAGAGAGTATCATTATCACCTTTCGGTTCTCGGCGAACCTACTCACAACCATCACCATTCTTCTCACACAAAGGCACTCCCTCGACTCACCCTCGAGGAAATGAACCTTCACTCTCTTGTTGATTAATGCAACCTTTAGCTGCCATATCAATTAGGTTAATGTTATCTATGAGCTAATCCGCCTTTCCCAAGAATTTGTCCATAACCGTGGACACGGCTTTTCGAAAAGATTAAACCCTGCAGGGGTGTACTAATTTACCCATCGGTACCGTCCGGCTCACCTAGGTGGCCCTCTTCCGGGGAAGGCCGGCGAACGGGCGCGGTTAGACCTTTACATTGCATGAGGCTTACTCAAGGACCATCAGTGTGCGGAAGGACAGGTTAAGCGCTCCCAGCGCCCTGCCCCGCGGCCACATTCCTAAACACCACCATCCTCGTTCCTTTTTCCACCCACACAACTCACGCGCAAATGGAAATCTCGAACTAGAGGACCCTTGACAAGCCCCTCACAACTTATTCGGTCAAAGGGGGTTCCATATGCCCCCACCTCCGGAAGCACGCTCGTTTTCTTGGTTCTAGCTAAAAGCACTCTCAGCCTAGGCGGCAAGAATGAGGCAAACCACCCTCCCCGAGGGCAACTCATCCAAGCCTTTAGCAATTTACTTAAGCCTTACATTCATCCACCATGCCCGAATCATTCCATCATCATCAATAAATATGGAATTCAATAACGGACATTACTAGCATTTCAACTAAGCATTTCTAAGCATGGCTAAGCATATAACCGACAATTATAATTGTATCTCGGCCAACACTTCAACCCTAGGTTTCGTAGGTAGGGATACATGTGATTGGCTCGGGAAGATCATGCATTAATAGGATATTCTAATAATTACCAAAAGGACATTTGAACCGCATGCAATATTCTGGTGGATAAAATAAGTTTATCAAAACATAGGATGCTAGATGCCAAGAAGGTTAGGTTATCTCTTGCCTTGCTGCCCGGACGTGTAGTACGGCTCGTCGGAGAGACCCTCGAATCCGGAATCTATCGATACCCAAAAGAAATACGAAACACACATAAATCACACGAACACAAGATGCAATGTTCAATCACATGATAACATGTTCAAGTTGATGCAAAGATATTATCATTTGATTTAAATGACAATTTAAAGGGAGCTCCAAATAATTAGTGCAATTATTTGGACAAGACTCCATATTCATCTTAATGACCACAATCTTATAAATTAGTAATTAATTAAAGAAGTGGATCAAATATGTATGAACATGGCATGACTGGATAGGGTCTTTCATTCCGATCATTTTGGTACTTTATTTGTAATTTCCGGAGTACCGAAGATTAAAATAGCCATTTGAAAGATCATGAGGATTTATATCCTTTAACCAAGTAAGGATTAATATTAAAGTCCAAAGGTTGTCATGAGATGATAATAGCATGTTTAGATAGCATTTGAAACACTGATCAAATTGGTATAACATTTGCAAGTTTTAACGAAAAGGAGCTAAAACACAAAGCTCACACAGTTCACATATGGTTCGGAAATTATCCGGATTGGGCCGGAATATTCCGGATGGTCCGGAATAATCCGGGCTAAATCCGAACCAAATCCGAGGTGACCTCAAAATCTTTCGGTTGGGGTTTCGGAATTCATTCGGAAAGGTCCGGAATTTTCCGGTCGACCCGGAATCGATCCGGAATAATCCGGGTGATTCCGGACGACTTGATTTCGGGGCAGAGAACGACGGCGGCGGCGGGAACTCGCTCGACGCGAGCAAGAAGGAGAGGGAGAGGGAAAAAGGGAGGAGGCCTAGAAGGTCACGGGGCTCACCCTGAGTACGTGAGCGCGGTTGGTGAGGCCGGAGAGGGAGAGTCGGCGGCGGATTTCGTCGGGGACGAGTACGGCGAGCGGCGGACCGAACTCGGGAAGCCGGGCTCGATTAGCTCGACCCGGGGACTCCCAGCACGCGTCCTTCGGTGGGGAAGGTGGAGGAGGAGCAGGCAGAGCGAGTGGTGGCTTCGGCTTGCTCCAAGGTGACCGGAGTCGACGGCGATGCCCGGAGGACGGCGGCGGTACGACGGCGTGCGGTGAGAGGAACGAGAGCCTCTTCTCGATCCGGAAAAAGAGGAGAGGCGAGGAGGAGAGAGGAGTGCGGGGCAGGTGAGCACGGTCACGGGCTCCTTAGCCCTCCATTTGCCACGGCGGCGTGCGGCATGGGCGCGGAGGAGGTGGCGGCATGGCGCCAGTGTCCATCGTCACTGTGCTTCATCCGGAATTTTCCGGATGGGTCCGGAAAATTCCGACTGGCCCGGAATTGATCCGGAAAATTCCGGGTCATTCCGGATGACCACAGTTTTGGCAGAAAAGCCAGAATTTGAAAGGGCTCCAAAACAATTCCAGAAAATATGCAAAAATTCTGGGAGCTTTTCCACAAGTTAAACTAGCTCAACATACATGTACTTGGCCTTTGAGCATCATAACGTGGCTTACCAATAACCAAGGCCAAGAACCACAATTGGGGTTTGAAGTTGAAAACAATTTGGAGGCCAAACATTTGGTTCCGTTGCAAAAGAGTGAACTTAGGTGAACTTCCTAGACCATACGGTCACTTGCCATTACATGGGTTGTAGCAATTGGTGCATTTTAAGAATTAAAGGTTTTGGGAAGTTTGGCTTCCCTCTTTTATTGTTTCCCATTTGGTTACTTGGTAACAATAGCAAATTAAAGATATGCCATGATGCAAACATAAGCAAAAAGTGGAAAAATTCTTCGTATTTTTCATTACCAAGCTCGGGCTGTTACAAATCTACCCCCCTTACAAGAATCTCGCCCCGAGATTCTAGGCTTGAGTGAAGAAGGCGGGGTACTCCTGACGAAGACTAGTTTCTCTCTCCCATGTGGCTTCTTCCTCGGAATGGTTAGACCATTGGACCTTGAGAAACTTGATGGACTTGTTGCGGGTTTTCCTCTCCGCTTCATCCAAGATGCGGATAGGATGCTCGCGATAGGTCAAATCCTCTTGAATGTCCAATGCCTCATGATCAACCCCACGGATGGGATCCTTGAAACACCGGCGGAGTTGGGAGACATGGAAAACATCATGGACATCCGGAAAATTGGAGGGCAACTCAAGTTGATAGGAGAGATCTCCTCGCTTGGCTAAGATGGTGAAAGGGCCAACATAGCGAGGTGCCAATTTGCCCTTGATTCCAAAGCGACGAACGCCTCGGAGAGGAGAGACTCGAAGATAGGCCTTGTCACCAATTTCATAGTGGACCTCTTGGTGGTGCTTGTCATAGTAGCTTTTCTGACGGGATTGAGCGGCCTTGAGGTTTTCCCGAATAACACGGACTTTCTCCTCGGCTTCATTGATCATATCAGGACCGAAGAGTGGCCTCTCCCCGGTTTCAGACCAACTGAGAGGAGTCCGGCATTTTCTCCCATAAAGGACCTCGAAGGGAGCCATTTGCAAACTGGCTTGATAGCTATTGTTGTAGGAGAACTCGGCGAGAGGGAGGTACTTTTCCCAACTCTTGCCGAAGGAGATGACACAAGCCCGAAGCATGTCCTCAAGAACTTGATTTACTCTTTCAGTTTGACCGTCGGTTTGAGGATGGTAGGCGGTGCTGAAATTGAGACGGGTTCCAAGAGCCGTTTGGAAGCTTTGCCAAAACTTGGACGTGAATAAGCTTCCACGGTCGGAGATGATCCTCAAAGGAACCCCGTGCAGGGAAACAATCCGGGCCATATAGAGCTCGGCCAATTGAGCGGAATTGATATCCTCCCGAACCGGAAGGAAATGGGCAACCTTTGACAATCGGTCGATGATGACCCAAATAGCATTGTTGCCCTTTTGTGACTTTGGAAAACCGGTGATGAAATCCATCCCAACTTCATCCCATTTCCACTCAGGAACGGCTATAGGGCGGAGGGTACCAGCTGGCCTCTGATGTTCAGCTTTCACCCGGCGACAGACATCACATTCGGCAACATATTTGGCAATCTCCCGCTTCATACGGGTCCACCAGAATTTGGGACGGAGGTCTTGGTACATCTTGGTGCTACCGGGATGGATGGATATGGGAGACTCATGTGCCTCTTGGAGAATTAACCCCTTGGTATTTCCACTCTTGGGCACCACAAGGCGGCCTTCGAAGTAGACAACACCGGAGTCATCGATAGAGAAACACTTGGCCTTTCCACTTGCGACATTCTCCTTAATCTTTAAGATGCCTGCATCATTTAGTTGGGCGGCCTTGATTTCATCCTCGAGAGTGGATTTGATCTCGAGGTTAGCTAGAAAACCGGAAGGCACAATCTCCAGATTCAATTTAGCAAATTCCTCATGGAGAGCAGGTTGGGCCTTTTCAACCATCAAGGTGTTGCAATAGGCCTTGCGGCTCAAAGCATCGGCCACCACATTGGCCTTGCCGGGTTGATAGTTGAGGGTCACATCATAATCTTTTATCAATTCCAGCCATCTCCTCTGTCTCAAGTTCAGATCCGGCTGGGTGAAGAGATATTTTAGACTTTGGTGGTCGGAGTAGATCTCGCAACGGTTGCCCAAGAGATAGGGCCTCCATTGCTTCAGAGCATGAACCACGGCGGCAAGCTCCAAATCATGAGTTGGATAATTTTGCTCGTGTGGCTTGAGTTGACGGGAAGCATAAGCGACCACATGGCCCTCTTGCATCAAGACACATCCCAAGCCTTGGAGAGAGGCATCGCAATAGACGACAAAGTCCTTTGAGGTATCGGGAAGGACAAGTACCGGTGTGGTGGTGAGCTTGACCTTGAGGGTTTGGAAACTCTCTTCAGCCTTGTCTGACCATACAAATGGCTTGCCTTTCTTGAGGAGTTCAGTCAATGCCTTCGCTATTTTGGAGAAGCCCTCAATAAATCGACGGTAATAACCCGCCAATCCAAGAAAGCTTCGGATATCTTTGACGGATTTGGGAGTTGGCCAATCCAGGATTGCCTGAATCTTGTCGGGTATCACCGCTACTCCGGCAGCTGACACCACATGACCGAGAAATATGAGCTCCTTCAGCCAAAACTCACATTTAGAGAACTTGGCATATAGACGGTGATCTCGAAGCTTGGTCAGGACAAGTCGAAGATGTTCAGCATGTTCGTCTTCGGTCTTGGAGTACACAAGGATGTCATCGATGTAGATGATGACGAACTTGTCGAGGTACTCGTGGAAGATGGAGTTCATTAGCCTCATGAATGTAGCCGGAGCATTTGTGAGGCCGAAAGACATAACGGTGTACTCATATAACCCATAGCGAGTAGTGAAGGCCGTCTTAGGAATATCCTCCTTTCGGATCTTTATCTGATGGTAGCCTGACCTCAGATCCATCTTGGAGAACACCGTTGCTCCAGCTAGTTGATCGAATAAGTCGGTTATTCGAGGAATTGGATACTTGTTCTTGATGGTCACCGCATTAAGAGGGCGGTAGTCAACGACCAGTCGAGGAACATTTGTATCCCTCTTCTTGACAAAGATAACCGGGTAGCCCCAAGGAGAGCTACTCGGTCGGATGAATTCTTTTTCCAGTAGCTCATCCAATTGCTTCTTCAACTCAGCTAGCTCTTCCGTTGGCATGCGGTAGGGCGTTTTGGAAACTGGGGCGGTTCCCGGAACCAACTCAATCACAAACTCCACGCTGCGATCGGGTGGCATGCCGGGCAATTCCTCCGGAAACACATCGGGGAATTCACACACCACCCCCACTTCATGCATTTCAGGCGGGGTGACACCTTCCATGAAATACAGACTGATCTCCGGGGAAAAAGGGGTAACAGCAGATGGAGCTGCGGAAGAAGGGGACCAATAGCGCACTTCCCCATAATACGGATGGATCACTGAGACAGTCTTGGCAGCACAGTCCAGGTTGGCCTGATACTTCACTAACCAGTCCATGCCCAGAATAACATCCAGACCCTCTGACTTCAGGGCTATCAACTGAAATGGAAAAGGGGTGGAGCCTATGGAAACCTGCACTTCAGGAGTGATCCATTTGGTTTGCCATCGAGAACCAGGTGTTTTAACCACTAGCGGGGGATCCATCATCACAAACGGTATTTGGTGGTTGTGTGCATATGATATGGATATAAACGAATGCGAAGCTCCAGAATCAAATAACACTGAAGCTGGATAGGTGTTGATTCGAAGCGTACCCATGAGAACTCCGGGGTCCTCCTCAATTCCTTCAGCCGAGACGTGGTTCAGACGACCACGGCTGACGGTGGTAGCCTTGGCGGCTGGAGTAGAGGGTGCTGGTGCAGGTGCTGAGGTAGCCGGTGCCTTCTGGGGACACTCTCTGGAGTAGTGCCCCGGCTGGCCACAAGCGAAGCAAGTGACTCCCGGTGGTGCAGGCAGTCGAGGTCGAATACCGCCTCCAGCCGCACCCAAGGTCGAAGTAGCTGGGCGAGGCGGAGGCGGCAGGTACCCGGTGGGCTTCGGCGCGAAGGGCGCCTTCGGCACGGCGCTGAAAGGCACGAAGACCTTGCGCTTCTTGCCCTCAGAGGAGGAGGAGCTCTGGTGGTCGGTGGAAACTGGCCTCTTAGAAGCCTCTAGCTCCTTCCTACCTTGCTCCATGGTGAGAGCCTGTTGTAGAGCTCTTGGTAGGAGGTGAACTTGAAGGGCAGGAGCTCGTATCGGAGACGAGGTGCGAGCCCCTTGCGGAAGAGATATTGCTTGTCCTCATCATTCGTCACGTCCCGAGGGGCGTAACGGGAGAGGTGGTTGAACTCCCGTCCATAGGACTGGACGTCCATGCGTCCCTGGGTTAGATCCAGGAACTCCCGCCTCTTGAGCTCGAGGATGGGCTTGGGGATGTACGCCGCACGGAAGGCGGTGCGGAACTCCTCCCAAGTGATAACATGGCCCGCGGCGACCATTGCCACGTGGATCTCCCACCAAGAGCCGGCGGCTCCTTCCAGAAGGTAGGTGGCGAAGTTGACGTGCTCCGCCGCCGGGACGTGAAGAGCGGCAAACTTGCGCTCGATAGCCCGAAGCCAATCATCCGCATCAAGCGGATCCTTAGCTTCAGAGAAGGTAGGAGGTTGGGACCGCAAGAACTGATTGAGAGTGGTGCAGTCCGTGTTCCTCCTGGCCCCTTGCTGGACCAGCTGCTCGAGCAACCGCTCATTTCTCAGCCGGTTTTGCTCGATAGCCATCATCACCTCCGCCAGTGAGGGTGGCGGCGGTGGGTCAGAGCTGCTATGTTCCCCACGACGGGTAGGAGCCATTCTGAAGAATTGGAACAACGACAAGTTAGTAACCAATTCTGACAGTTAAGGAAGATCATTGGTTGCTTCCAAATATAGGTATTTAAGAAGCAATAAGCACCAAAGACAGATTTAGGCAACCACAGTGACATCATGTCATCGTGGCGATATCAAACGGATATAACGGACTCGAGGTACAACTGGACGGTAAGAACCCAAACCCCGAGAACCTAGACATCGACACCAAGCACAAAACAAAAAGAGGTAAGAATCAGAGTAGAGCGAGTTGGATGAGAAGCAAAAAGAATCCTAAGAAGGTTTTCACAACTCATTTTTAGGTTGAAAATAATTTTCACTAGACTCGACATCGACCAAAAGAAAGGGTTTCCTACAGGCAGTCCTGCTCTGATACCAACTTGTAACGCCCCGACCCCGGAATTATACAGAGAGGCTATGTAAGCAACACAACCATCAAGGTATAAAACAGAGATCGAGACTTGTGGAACAGAACTGGCACAAAGCATGACTCTACGACACAAAACATTTATATAGCAACTCATATCATGAGGAGAATACAAATATTACAAGGCAAAAGGATCACAGATCCTACAATTCAACAAGCGGAAGCGAAGTAGCGTTGTCTAATACAACAAGAAGCAAAATACGGCCTAAGAGGCCTACAGATAAACATCACCCAAGCCAGCTTGTTCCACGGTCCCAAGCTGCCACCTGGGAACCCCAGACTAGTAGTCGACGTCAACGAAGAACCCACCTAGCTGCTCGGTGTCTTCCTCCTCTGAAATACAAAATCATAGAGGCAGCAAAGAGAGACTGAGTACGATGTACTCGCAAGTTTAGTAGGGCGATATAGGCCCAATGACTGACGGAGGCTCTAAAGCTGTTTATGTATTTCTTTTGCATAAAGCTAATTTTAATAAACGACTTATAAAATGACACATGGCATTCGTCTACTCAGAATATTTTTATAAAGGGGTAAGAGAGTATCATTATCACCTTTCGGTTCTCGGCGAACCTACTCACAACCATCACCATTCTTCTCACACAAAGGCACTCCCTCGACTCACCCTCGAGGAAATGAACCTTCACTCTCTTGTTGATTAATGCAACCTTTAGCTGCCATATCAATTAGGTTAATGTTATCTATGAGCTAATCCGCCTTTCCCAAGAATTTGTCCATAACCGTGAACACGGCTTTTCGAAAAGATTAAACCCTGCAGGGGTGTACTAATTTACCCATCGGTACCGTCCGGCTCACCTAGGTGGCCCTCTTCCGGGGAAGGCCGGCGAACGGGCGCGGTTAGACCTTTACATTGCATGAGGCTTACTCAAGGACCATCAGTGTGCGGAAGGACAGGTTAAGCGCTCCCAGCGCCCTGCCCCGCGGCCACATTCCTAAACACCACCATCCTCGTTCCTTTTTCCACCCACACAACTCACGCGCAAATGGAAATCTCGAACTAGAGGACCCTTGACAAGCCCCTCACAACTTATTCGGTCAAAGGGGGTTCCATATGCCCCCACCTCCGGAAGCACGCTCGTTTTCTTGGTTCTAGCTAAAAGCACTCTCAGCCTAGGCGGCAAGAATGAGGCAAACCACCCTCCCCGAGGGCAACTCATCCAAGCCTTTAGCAATTTACTTAAGCCTTACATTCATCCACCATGCCCGAATCATTCCATCATCATCAATAAATATGGAATTCAATAACGGACATTACTAGCATTTCAACTAAGCATTTCTAAGCATGGCTAAGCATATAACCAACAATTATAATTGTATCTCGGCCAACACTTCAACCCTAGGTTTCGTAGGTAGGGATACATGTGATTGGCTCGGGAAGATCATGCATTAATAGGATATTCTAATAATTACCAAAAGGACATTTGAACCGCATGCAATATTCTGGTGGATAAAATAAGTTTATAAAAACATAGGATGCTAGATGCCAAGAAGGTTAGGTTATCTCTTGCCTTGCTGCCCGGACGTGTAGTACGGCTCGTCGGAGAGACCCTCGAATCCGGAATCTATCGATACCCAAAAGAAATACGAAACACACATAAATCACACGAACACAAGATGCAATGTTCAATCACATGATGACATGTTCAAGTTGATGCAAAGATATTATCATTTGATTTAAATAACAATTTAAAGGGAGCTCCAAATAATTAGTGCAATTATTTGGACAAGACTCCATATTCATCTTAATGACCACAATCTTATAAATTAGTAATTAATTAAAGAAGTGGATCAAACATGTATGAATATGGCATGAATGGATAGGGTCTTTCATTCCGATCATTTTGGTACTTTATTTGTAATTTCCGGAGTACCGAAGATTAAAATAGCCATTTGAAAGATCATGAGGATTTATATCCTTTAACCAAGTAAGGATTAATATTAAAGTCCAAAGGTTGTCATGAGATGATAATAGCATGTTTAGATAGCATTTGAAACACTGATCAAATTGGTATAACATTTGCAAGTTTTAACGAAAAGGAGCTAAAACACAAAGCTCACACAGTTCACATATGGTTCGGAAATTATCCGGATTGGGCCGGAATATTCCGGATGGTCCGGAATAATCCGGGCTAAATCCGAACCAAATCCGAGGTGACCTCAAAATCTTTCAGTTGGGGTTTCGGAATTCATCCGGAAAGGTCCGGAATTTTCCGGTCGACCCGGAATTGATCCGGAATAATCCGGGTGATTCCGGACGACTTGATTTCGGGGCAGAGAACGACGGCGGCGGCGGGAACTCGCTCGACGCAAGCAAGGAGTGGGAGAGGGAAAAAGGGAGGAGGCCTAGAAGGTCACGGGGCTCACCCTGAGTACGTGAGCGCGGTTGGTGAGGCCGAAGAGGGAGAGTCGGCGGCGGATTTCGTCGGGGACGAGTACGGCGAGCGGCGGACCGAACTCGGGAAGCCGGGCTCGATTAGCTCGACCCGGGGACTCCCAGCACGCGTCCTTCGGTGGGGAAGGTGGAGGAGGAGCAGGCAGAGCGAGTGGTGGCTTCGGCTTGCTCCAAGGTGACCGGAGTCGACGGCGATGCCCGGAGGACGGCGGCGGTACGACGGCGTGCGGTGAGAGGAACGAGAGCCTCTTCTCGATCCGGAAAAAGAGGAGAGGCGAGGAGGAGAGAGGAGTGCGGGGCAGGTGAGCACGGTCACGGGCTCCTTAGCCCTCCATTTGCCACGGCGGCGTGCGGCATGGGCGCGGAGGAGGTGGCGGCATGGCGCCAGTGTCCATCGTCACTGTGCTTCATCCGGAATTTTCCGGATGGGTCCGGAAAATTCCGACTGGCCCGGAATTGATCCGGAAAATTCCGGGTCATTCCGGATGACCACAGTTTTGGCAGAAAAGCCAGAATTTGAAAGGGCTCCAAAACAATTCCAGAAAATATGCAAAAATTCTGGGAGCTTTTCCACAAGTTAAACTAGCTCAACATACATGTACTTGGCCTTTGAGCATCATAACGTGGCTTACCAATAACCAAGGCCAAGAACCACAATTGGGGTTTGAAGTTGAAAACAATTTGGAGGCCAAACATTTGGTTCCGTTGCAAAAGAGTGAACTTAGGTGAACTTCCTAGACCATACGGTCACTTGCCATTACATGGGTTGTAGCAATTGGTGCATTTTAAGAATTAAAGGTTTTGGGAAGTTTGGCTTCCCTCTTTTTATTGTTTCCCATTTGGTTACTTGGTAACATTAGCAAATTAAAGATATGCCATGATGCAAACATAAGCAAAAAGTGGAAAAATTCTTCGTATTTTTCATTACCAAGCTCGGGCTGTTACACCAAGTATCCTAACCATGTCTACTTACTCCACAAGGATTTGTATGGCCTCAAACAAGCCCCACGTGCTTGGTACGATCACTTAAAGGAGTTCCTAGTAGACCGTGGTTTTGCACTAGGGGTAATCGATCCCACACTCTTCACCAAGAGTGTAAATGGAGAATTCTTTGTATGCCAAGTATATGTTGATGATATTATATTTGGTTCTACTAATGTCTCTTTTGTAGAACAATTTGCTAAGCTAATGACAAGTGAATTTGAGATGTCTATGATGGGCGAATTAAAGTTCTTCCTTGGTTTTGAAATTGAGCAATATGACGAAGGAACCTTTATTTGCCAAGCTAAATATATTCAAGATATGCTCAAGAAGTTTGATATGTCAATGCAAGTCCATTGAGATTTCCAATGGCAACAAATGTGAATCTAACACTAGATCACGAAGGTATTCCGGTTGACCAAAAGCTTTATCGTTCTATGATTGGTTCTTTGCTTTATCTTTGTGCATCTAGACCGGATATCATGTTTAGTGTGGGTTTGTGCGCAAGATTTCAATCTAACCCTAAGGAAAGCCATATGACCGCCGTCAAAAGAATTCTTAGGTACTTGGTGGATACATCTAATCATGGCCTTTGGTATCCTTCAAATACAAGCTTTGATCTTGTGGGGTATTCGGATGCGGATTGGGCCGGTGACAAAGTGACTAGGAAATCAACCTCGGGTGCTTGCCAATTTCTTGGTAGGTCACTTGTGTGTTGGTCTTCGAAGAAACAAAATTGCATATCCACTTCCTCCACGGAAGCCGAGTATATTGCCGCCGCAAGTTGTTGCTTCCAATTATTATGGATGAGACAATGTCTTGAGGATTTCGGAATTAAGAAAAGACATTGCCTCTTTTATGTGATAATGAAAGTGCTATAAGAATTGCTCACAATCCCGTGCTCCATGGCAAGACAAAGCATATTGAAATATGGTATCATTTTATCAGTGATCATGTGGCAAATGGAGATATCTCACTCTCATATATCAATACCAAAGATCAACTCGCCGATATATTCACAAAGCCACTTGATGAGAAGAGATTCAAGGAATTGAGGGGACAAATAAATGCCATATGTGCAAGCAATTTTAGTTGATTGGAAATCTTGCATACACACCTCTACTAGACTCTTATTTGGATTCTAGATGTTGGCATGGACATAGGGGGAGTGTAGCACAATTCATGTGTCAACACTACTCCTATTATGCGCAAATAGACAAATCTTGCAATATGGTTACTCATGTGACAAAATATGCTTAAAAGATGAGTTTTGATTGTTGGACCCAAGATATATCTTCGCGGTGCCTTGTCAAGCATACTCATACATGGTGGCTTCGGCCACTGACCTCCCTGTATAAGGAGTTGGTTTAATAAATCTTTTCGAAATAGTCAATGCCTTCGTTTTATTGCGCAGGTTTCACTTTCATATCACATCCAATGTTGCTACTTGTTGATTTCGATTTTCCCATTGGATGTGTGACGAAATCATTCTAATCATTGTCATATCATACATCGTTATACCTCTCTCTCGTATTTCATCTCAAGCACATAACCATGATTTTCTGGACAAAAGTGAAAAAGATACATTTGAGCCAAATATTCGAATTCAAGTTGTGAAGAAAAAAATTAGAGGTCAGGGCGCCTGGGATTGGCTGCCCGGCCATTCCCCGGTCTGGCCGGCACTCTGGCCGGCCCTCTCGGGTCGCGCCCCGGCCATCATGGCCGGCTCGATGGCCGGCTCCTCTAGGCCCGATGGCTTGTCCTGCCCGGCCATCCGTCCCGGCCTGGCCGGCTCCGTGGCCGGCCTCTCTCGGGTCGTGGCCCGGCCATCATGGCCGGCCAGCCCGGCCACTGCCTGGTCATGCGTCCCTCCCTCTGCCCTTTTTCCTCCAAACCCAGTTTTTCTTTTGGCTTCTCTTTCTTTTCTCCCTTCTTCCCCATCTCATGTCAACCACCATGAGAGGCCTCCCAAGCTCTACCTCCACCCATCCCACTCAAGTTTAGCCATCCCCTTCACTATCCGTTAACAAAACTCAAACCCCTCGACCCGATCTTCCTCTCCATCCAAGTGATTTCCTCCATTGGTGTGGGGATTTGGAGATCTCCCAAGTTCTTGGTGGTGGTGAGAGGCCTCTATCTCTCCCCTCCATCCAAGAATCACCTTGGGCAAGGATGGCTTCCGACTCGGGTATAGTTGTGTCCTCTCCTTCATCTTGTGTAGATCATATATCTCTTAGCCGTGTGGGTTTGGTTGTCTTAAGTTTTCTCATAAACATACTTATGTGCATATGCTAATTTCGTGGCTAATATTCATTGTCCTAACTTAGAGATATTAATATGAATGCTTTGGTGTCGATTCCCTCATAGGAAAATTAGTTATCATCAATTTGTGCTCATGTTGTATATCTATGCAATGTTATTTTCATTTACCACGTAGTGACCTTAGTGTTCAATATTTTGGTGTCCACTCTCCTAAAGAAATTTAGTTATCACCGATTCCAAAAATGTTATTCTATTGCTTAGTGATTCTAGAACAAATGCCTTGGTGTCAATTCTCTCATAGGAAATCTCGTTATCACCACTTTGTATTCATTGTATATCTCTATGCCCAGTCTTTCACATCCGTATGTGTNCGTGGCTAATATTCATTGTCTTAACTTAGAGATATTAATATGAATGCTTTGGTGTCGATTCCCTCATAGGAAAATTAGTTATCACCAATTTGTGCTCATGTTGTATCCCTATGCAATGGTATTTTCATTTTCCACATAGTGACCTTAGTGTTCAATATTTTGGTGTCCACTCTCCTAAAGAAATTAGTTATCACCATTGCTCAATCCAGCAATGTATTTTCATTCACATAGTGACTTAATATTTGGTGTCCATCTCTAGAACACCGATTCCAAAATGCTATTGCTTAGTGATTCTAGAACAAATGCTTTGGTCTCTCTCATAGGAAATCTTGTTATCACCAATTTGTATTCATTATATATCTCTATGCCCAGTCTTGTATGTGGTTATGTGCACTTATCCATCATGCTCGTCCCTATGCTCTAATTTCACAGATTCCGACAATGTTCCTATCAATCAGCGTCTGCGGGCTCGTCGCCCTAAGAAAGTCAGTGGCAACAAAACTGCCGGTCCGTCTCAGCGCACTGTCACCAACAAGGTTGAGCCTGTGCACAGTGATTGGAACACTCTTCCGGAAAAGGACTTCCAACGGGACGTCTAGGTTTTATCCCTATATTTATGACCGTACCTCCTCGGATCCCCGGTTCTATTGCAAGATGCATCAAGTTATGTATGAGTTTGTCATCAACCGGAAGGAAAATACCTATGTGCCTCAACAGTTCCTTGATGTGGATTGGGTTCGTCAACACTATCCGGAGACAATGGAAATTCTAGAATTCCACAATCTTCATGGGCTCATGGGTCGTAAGAAGGACTACCATCCCGAGCTCATTAAGGAGTTCTTTGCCACAGTATATTTTCACTCCGATCCTGCCAATACTATGACCTGGATGAGTGCCACCGCTGTGTGTCAGGCTACACTAGCTGACTTCGCTTGCTTGTTGGAATTACCTGTCATTGATCCCTCTGATTCTAGATACTTCCACATTCATGAACCGGGTCAACGTCAGTTGTCAGCCAAGCCTCATCTTTATCACTGCTATGATACGGAGGCCGAAGGTATATGTCATGCTCCCAATGTCACCTTCATGTCACCCAAGTATTATGTCCTCCACAGGATTCTCCGCCATACAATTCATGTCAAGTATGGGGAACTTGGAAAGCAAGAAAGAACAGGGTGTCAAACTTGACGTGATGCACTACATGCTCAGTGAGATGCGTCTATGTGTTCTCAAAAGAAGGGTTCCCATCTATGCTCCCTATCTTCAGCTTCTCATTGAGAACAAGTGTGGCGCCACTAGGTCTTCGGTTTATCCTTTGATTGATCACAAGCCTCTCAATATGAATATTCATGGTGATGATGATCCTCCTCCGTCCAAGCGCTCTAAGCCCTCTCCCCATGATGAAGGTACAAGCTCAGCTCACCCTTCCAGTACACCCAAAACAACATGGAAATCTATCTTCAAAAATATGAATTGCTTTGGGATTGATATGCAAAAACGGACTTATGAGGCTCATCGGAACAACAAGATCATTCGTAATAACCAGAAATTGATGGCAAGGCACATGAACATGGAGTTTGCCAGTGGATCTGAGGGTGAGATCACCCCTGAGGAGACATGGGTTTCTGCACACTCAAATTGGTTTCTGCCACCTGTTTCTGCTAATCCCAATGTTGGCCCCAATGTCAATCCGTCAGATGGACCCAGTTCTAGCACAGCGCCCCCCGTGATCAACACTCAGTATCTCTATGGTGGTGATGATGTCGAGCTTCCTGATCTTGAGAATGAGACCATGGTTGATTGGTTCAACGAGTGGCCGTCTTCGGGTAACGCTTAGATTAGTTTTCTCTCCTTTTTGGTGTCTTGATGCCAAAGGGGGAGAAATATTAGGTTGTCAACGGGAATTTGCATATGGGGGTTTCTGCATCATCATTGCTTATTCCATTTGCTTCTCTCGTGTGTTTCAAGTGAACTTTAATTTGGATTTCATCCTGTGAACTTGGCTATCTACTCTATGTGTAAGACTATGTTATCTTGGATTTCATCCTGTGAACTTGGCTATCTACTCTATGTGTAAGACTATGTTATCTTCGGCTATCATCTCTATGTCAAGACCTTGTTTATTGTGTGGTCAATTGATGCCATTTATTATCACTACGTCAAGTCTTTGGTGAGCCATTCTCATCACTATCCGTATTACTAATGTGTTAGTTGAGTACATGATGATTATGTTATAGTTATATGTTGATTCAATGATGCTGAGAGCTATTTGTCTTAGTATAAAAGATGTGTGAATTGCAAAAGTTAGGGAGCTCATGTCTCTTGTTGTTGTGCACACATTGAGGGGGAGCTCTTCTAATTCTTGTAATTCACTAACCTTTGTTGGTCACTCTCATACATATATATGTCATGCAAATTCTTGTGTTGTCATCAAACATCAAAAAGGGGGAGATTGAAAGGACATCTCATCTCCTAAGTATGTTTTGATGTTTGATGACAACATGATAATATTTAACCCCCTTTGTTCAAGATGTGTTGTTAGGTTAAAACGATGAAACATCGACGAAAGGAGGTTTGAGCAAGAGTTAAAGGGGAGAAGAAGAAAGGTTGGCCGGCCACCTCCCCGGCATGGCCGGGCCGGCTCGGTTACTCGGCCGGCCATGATGGCCGGTCCATGGCCGGGCTGCTAGGGTCTTGCCTCTGCGCCTTGGCCGGTCATCTCCCCAGCATGGCCGGCCCATGGCCGGGTCGTCTCGGTTACTCGACCGGCCATGATGGCCGGGCCATGGCCGGGCTGGCGTCTGGGGTCACGTTGGCATGGCCGGCCTCCCCCCGGCCACTGCTCCGGCCTGGCCGGCCCCCACGGCTGGTCTCGCACCTCACTCCAACGGCAGGATTTTCGAGACCACCTATTTAAGGGCTTCTTCTTCTACCTTGGTCACTTGTCTATCAAAAAGAAAGAAGCTTGAAGCTCCACCATTTTATACCACCTCAATCCACATAGATCTCTCTTACTAGCCAATACATCTCGTTGATATTTGGCGAGTTGGGAGAGAACCTCTTGATCTACAATCTCCACCAAACCGATTCGTTTCCCCCCTTGATTTGTGAGAGGGGGCTTGTTACTCTTGGTGTTCATCGGAACCCTAAGAGCTTGTTGTTCTTCGGAGCTTTGGGAGCTAAGGAGACATCGCCGGGAACCACCAATTAAGTTGTGGTGTGTGCCCCGGCCTTGGGCATCGAGTCTTGGCGGCTCGGTGCATTTGGTGAAGACCCTCCAACTTGTGGAGTGTGCTTCATCCTTGTAAAGGTTCTAGTTGTCAACCTCAACGGCAACATAGTGACAAGTGCCTCGCCACATCGGTGGTAAGTCACAACGGAGATACGGTGTGCCATATCAAGGCTACTCGGTGTTTCACTTTGGTGAACACCGCGCCGCTCCAATAGAGATTAGCTTCCATTGGGAAGTGAACTTCGGGATAAATCTTCGTGTCATCTTGTTGCTTATCTTTGCACTTACCTTTACTTGGTAGCACTAGCTTACTATATCTATATCTTGTGCTAGTGATCTTTGCTCATCATATAAGGTTGTTCACCTAGTTGCATATTTTAGAGAACTTATATTTGAGCAATATTCTTTTAAAACGAAAAAGAAGTAAAATTTGTAGTTAACCTATTCACCCCCCCTCTAGTTAACCTCATCGCTCCTTTCACTCCGCAACATATCGTATCGCGCGTGCCGTGTTTCGTGAAAGAGTCGAGCCAAGTTCACACCCATGCTTTTTATTTTTATTTTTATTTTTGAGTTAATAACGAAACACATGAATCAATCAACTGTTTCCCAATTTTGTGGATCATGGAATGTTTTTGACTCAGATATGGGACCACGTCTTTGCATGTTCCTCCTCATGCACCACTGTTTCATCTCGATATGCTGCACTCGACTGCTACATCCCACCGACCGCCTGCACAGCTGACTAGGGGAGTAGACCTCCCGAACCCTGTCTCTTTGATTTTGCATTGGGAGAGAGGCGATAAGGCTTTTGAGAGGACTACGTCCAACTATGTCATCTCCATTGCGAACACTGCAACTCCGTGGATGTTGCAGCTATTGTGGCCGCCAGCACCTCATGTTGTTTCGTTGTGGGTCATACCATCAACCAACTCGTGCATGCTCTTTCTCTTACTGTTTTTCCAGTTCCGTTGGCTACATATGCAATTGGTATAGATGTGTAACGTCCCAGCATTTAGCAACCAACGAAGGGTAGAAGTAGGATTTTGTGCATCTGCATGCATGCATCTGAAAACCCGAATATTATTTTTTTTGCTTTCGCAAAATAAAACCCTGGAGTGATCGGAGTTCATTCACCTTCATGAAATAGGGTTTAGATCATTCTAGGTGAATATGATAAATTTCGACATGACCTCTAGGCATTTTACTTGTTGAGGGAATTCGGATCCAATTTGAATATACAAATGATATTGAATTGGGACACTTATTAAAAATGAATAATAAAGTTATACATTCTTATACAATTAAGCAAGCAACTCATAAATAAATACCAAATTAAATTTGTGATAACACCTATCACAATTCAAAGAGTTATTAAGACAAAGCAAATAATTTAATTGGTTGAGTACAATAAAACATTGTCCTTACATTGCCTCAGCAATAAAAGTAAATACAAAGGCTTAAGTAATCCTATATTCTTAAACTAAACTTGATCTTCTCATCTGATCTTAGCTTCTTATCTTCAAATCTTCTCAAATTCATTCCTGCAAGACAAAACAAATAAGAAAGAAACTTGGGGTGAGATTCAAAGGCTTTGTGTTATATAGAAGTAGTTTGGTAACAAGCCTTGCAACCTTGTTAACAGATGCCTTTTGTATGCATAAAATCAATTGAATTTCAAATAAAAAGTTAAACACAATCAAAAGGAGAGTTTTTTATGAATAAAAAAAATGTATGCTTTCACCACAAGGGTGAGGCAATTTAATTTTGGATCGTAACTAATGGATATTAGGAACTTTCCCTAATATCCAAATATTGACTAGAGGGATCAATATTAATTTAGAGGCAACAAGAGACTATGGATCAGACTTGGATCATTGGGATCATCTCGAGTCGAGTAGGCAACAGGATAAGGGACATCATTTGATCCATACAAGAAGAGGGACAAGAGGCAACATTGATCCATTTATCAAGATGGCAAATTATCTATCTCTCTAATCTAATCAAGTGCCTATCTAAGAAAGCCACATAAAAATATTTCTCCAATGGAATTAATCCCCAAGGAAGAAAATCAGACAAATGATAAAGTCACAAATCTGTATTTTGCAAAGCCAGCAATCCATCAAGCATATAATCATACATGCCTAAGCCCAACAAACAGATAAATGAGGAGTATAACTGAACTTCTTCAGCTAACCACACTGACCGAGACCAACCCTAATTAAGCATCACAAGCACCAGCTTGTTCATCATTTGGTTGAACAACGCACAACACCAAGGATATAGCTAGCATAGCACATCACAACCACACACAGTTCGTATAACATCCCAACTTTGTAATAAAATGATAAATAGTTGATCATGTTCATGGAATGCATTGCTTTCGAACTCAAGAACTTGGTTGCATCTAAAATAAAGGTGAACACATTCAAATGACTAAAACTTCTCTCTATTTTCGAATGTGAAAAAGGTGTTTCAAAAATTCAAAGTAAGAATATGTGGAGCTTCTCTATAATATTAGGAGTCTCCATGATTTTTTCCATGATTTTTGGACTTGTCTAAAAGCTCTAAAAACATGTAGGAAGTTTCTGTTTTAAAAGTTCCAGTAATTACAAACAAGTCCAGGAGGTTTTCCAGAAAAACTCTTTCTTCTTTTTTTAGAGGAAAAGGGACCTCGTCCCCGGCTTCATTGCATCACAAAGAAACCAACGAGTCTGATACAGAAACTAGGACTAGAAAGCCCAACCAGGGGGAACATGGGAAAAGGAACAGCTAGAGAGTGCCTCAAGGTAGAGTTTTCTAGCTAAATGTTATTACATTCCAGGTTTCCTGACGGACAAATTCCTGGGCGCGAAATCACGCCACGCTCGCCTGCTGTTCAGCATCCTCCTGGTGGTGCAGGCAGGTCGACTGCTTCTGCTTCTTCAGCGGCTTGTTGCTTGGTGACCAGCATCCGTTCTCTAGCGGAGAAGCCGGGCTGAGCACGGTGACTTTCTTGATGTTCGCACTCCTCGGGCTGCTTGGTGAAACTGCCCGGCGCGGCTGGTTTTCACGCTCACCAGATGAAGTCAGTGGCCAGCTTAGCCGTTCTCCAGGGGAAGCGGACTCAGCAGTAGCTTGTTTATAGCCTGGCAGAAGGAGTCCAGCTGAGGAAAGGCCTGCTCCCTGGCGAGTAACCTCCAGCTCTGAACTGAACTGAGGATCCTTGTCCACACCTGTTTGATATTTAGCCAAAGAACACCATTAAAGACTAAATCATTCCTGAATTTCCATAAGTTCCACATAACAGCGGCACAAACAGAGTTCAAACAGAATTTTTTGAATTGGAAACCCAGTATCTAGCTACAGATTCGAAGGAGGTACCAATACTAACTGCAAAGGTTTCAGAAATGATAGTGTTCTTAGCTACTATGCATTCAAACAAAAGATGTTGGACAGATTCTTTATCTGAACAAAAGAGGCATTCCTCCGGTTTAATTATTTGCCTTTTCCTAAGATTGTCTTTTGTCATGATCTTGTTATGAGAAAGCAACCAAAGGAAAACATGTACCCTGGGAGGCACGTTTAGTTTCCAAAGAGCAGGAATGAAAACCGGAATAATACCCCTGAAGTTAATTACATGGTAGAGGGAACTAGTCGAGTAGACTCCTTTGTTTTCTAATTGCCAAATCAAGGAGTCTTCCTCCTCTGTAAAGACAATGCTTTTAACTATCTCCATTAAGTCAAACCATTGTCTCATCAGGGCATCTCCAAAATTCCTCCTGAATGTGAGCTTTAGATGTTCACCATCCCAGGAATCAGCAATAGTGATCCCCTGATTATTGCTAAGAGTGTAAATATCCCAAAAAAACTATAGCTAAGGGGGAACTACCGAACCAGGTATCTTCCCAAATTCTAATCTTTTTACCGTTGCCCACTTTCCATCTGAAACCAAATTTTATTGCTCTAATTACTTCCATAACCCCTTTCCAAAATCTAGAGGGGTGAGGGGGGCGCAAGTAAAGATGTTCGGATTGCTAGTCCTATATTTGTGATCAATGATGGTTTTCTAGATTTTACCATCATCTTGGATATACCTTTTAAGCCAGGAACCTAGGAGGCAGAAGTTGACTTCTTTAAGGTTTGGAATGCCAAGCCCGCCAAAGTCTTTTTTCATACACACAAGCGCCCAATTGGCGAGGTGTAATTTACTATTCCCTTCAAAGTCACTCCATAGGCAGTGTGCCATTTGGGTGTTAATTAAGTCTAGGGCCCATTTGGGAAACTTGAAGAACAAAAGTAAATAACTGGAATGCTAGCTAGGCAAGTCTTTATGTGGAGAATCCTCCCTGCATATGAAAGGAGTTTTCCTCTCCAGCCTACCATTCTTTTCATGATCTTATCTACTAGAGGCTGAATGTCTTCTCTTCTTAAAAACTCTTTCTTCTTTTCTTCTTCCTCTCGCCAGAAGGACGAGAGCGTCGTTGTCGTGACACCTCCTCCATGTGTGCTTGCCTTCGGGGGTAAGACCCCGGGGAGACGTCCGCATCTCGCCCTCTCTCTCACCCTCTCGCTCTCTCTCTCTCTCTCTCTTCCTCTCTCTAGAGCTCAACTGCTCAAACCCTAACCCTAGCCCGTACTGCCGCCATTCTCCCCCTCAAATCACCGTCGTATCGTGCCTCGTTGAGCTCCGCCGTGTTTTCCAGCAGCTTCGCCTCGTCACACTCATCCTCCGGGTAGAAGCCGCACTTGCTGGGAGGGCCTCAAGACGAAGAATGTCGTCGGCGTCCCGAACGCCGCCGTCGCCGCCGTGGAAGCTCTCGTCGCCATCGTTGATCCTCCGGCGCCTAAACCTTGACCATCAAGGCATCAACCGCGTGGTGAGCTTCTCCTTCGATTGCACCTCTTTGAATCGTCGATTACATCCTATATAGCGATTCCGCCGTCGGTTGTGGACTGTCGCCGCCGTGCGTAGTCGCCACCGCCACTCCGCCGACCATTTTTGGGCGGCGCCGCCACCAATAGGTCTGCCTCCTCCTCGCGCGTCTAACGCAACTAACCGTGTTTCCCGGCTTGGCCGGAATCGACCGGGCAGTCGCCGGCAGAGCCGTGGCCACCGGCGTGACATCATGGTGACGTCACGGTGGGGCCAACATGTCAGATTTTTGTTAATTTATAAAATATTTTATGTAATTATTAAATCCCTGACAGGTGGATCCCATGGTCAGAATTTTAAACATTTTCCAGAATTCCAGAAAAATGATATAAACTTGTAATTTCAATATCTTTTAATCTATTTATCGGAAAATTACAAATAACATATCAAAATGCTCAGAAAAATGAAACCTATTTGATTATGTCAAGTTCATGCATGTTAAGGCAACTGAAATTAAAAGTTGTTTAGAATTACTAAAATGCCACTTTGATTCAAATTTGGGGAATTTTCATTTATTCAAATAAAAATTAAAGCAATGACTATTTCAAATTAAGGAAACTACAAAAAATAGTTCTAACATTTTTAAATAAAATATTTATGATTTTCGTAAATACATTAACTTAATTAAAATTATGTGATTAAAACAAATCTCCTTAAGGTAAGTTTCAAAATAAAATCATTTTATCTCAACAACTAAATGAATTGAACTATTTTCAAAAGACAATTATTTTCTTAAAGAAAGACAATTTGGGTTATAAGTTCAAAATATAAAATTTGAACTCTATTACCATTCTGTAAATGATTGTCCTGTTACTCATCCTAGGTAAAACACACAAAGAAGAGTTCATTTGAAAATCATCCACTCTGGTGTTAATAATATTTGAAAGTTGTTAGATAAAATAAAATTATGGAATAAATGCAATTCTTATATAAGCACTTGTAAGTTGTTTATTAATCATGTAAATCATTACTTCGATAATCATAGCAAACACTTAAATCTGAATGTTATAACAATTCAAAGTAATTTACCAACCTAGTAAATTATGAACCTAACTAATCCTTAAACCCTAATCACTTCAATTAACAAAGTATTAGTAACATGAAGCTCATACTTGTGAGTTTGGGTATTTTTGGGTTACTCTCGATGCATCTCATATTTATGCATAATAGCATCTTGCAAGTGTTTTCGGTAGTCCTTACCCGGACTACGTTGCTATTTTCAGATCTCTGGGTTCTGACGAAACCCTAGAACCCCGAAGGGCATGAACTGCCACCTCTATCACAGGCAAGTTCATCACTTGCTCATACCTCTTGAAATATTTGTTAAGAAACTATTTGCAAAATACTATTATACTATCACCTTTATTCAAAAGAAGCATAAAGTCTATTTTCTTAATAATATGACTATTTGGCTATCTACCTGAGTGGTGATATCCTATTATGGCTGGCAAATGGAACCATGGTAAGAGATGTTTGGTGGAGGTTCCATTTGCAAGGGAAAGTATTATCTAGGGCTTAATAACCAATGCCGTCAAAATTCTTGCGCCGTAACGACGCGTTAACCATAAGGCTTGGTATGGGCCGGGAAATGTCATATGTGACCTTCTTCCGTTCGCATGTCAACGGGTAGCCAGTGCCGTACGTTGTAGATCTTGCGGGACTACATGCACATGGGTGGGATCCCTTAACGCCCACGGTCACTGGTGTCTAGGATGGTCTGCAAGGGGGTGCCTAGATAGTTCTTCCTTGCGGGGTTAAATATCAGGGTGATCCTGCTATGCATGAAGGGGGTGGGCATGCGGGGTGGTGGAGAAGCACAGTGAATGGCTTGGATCAAAAACTGGGCCCCACACCAAAGAGAGTGTGGATGGGAAAGATCGCCCGGTTGTGCAACAAAGTCTTGATCTCTTATGGGTAAAGTAGCGCACCTCTACGGAGTGTAAAAAATTGTGACATGTTACTCCCTATTCCGGGAAGGAGCTGCGAACTGCGGAAAGGAACTCCATGAAGTTCTAACCCCTGTGAAGGATGACGGGAATAGTTTTCAGAATAAAATATACCTCTTGAAGAAATGTTTGCAAAAACCTTGCATTAGCTTGTGACTCTTTTGAGTCTAAAGCAGTAGTTAGTGCATCAAACTTCCCACCGTACATAATGAACTTGTTGGGTAACGCTGGTTACTCACCCTTTCCCCATTTGACCCCCTGCTTAGAATTTTGGAGCCATCAAAGGAGTTGACGGTGGTCCATCACGACATCGAGATCTTCATCAAGGAGTCAACCGCTACTTCACCAACGGAAGAACGACGACAACTATGGCAACGCAGGAGCAATGAAAACGATGTCAAGGAGATCACACTGCCAATGGAGGAGACCACGTCTATTGGAAGGACGAGTACAATCCTGGATAAAGATATTCTAGATGGAGTAGATTAAGGTTGTGACAATAGCAGTAGTGGATTAGGAATTAGAGCTAGAGATGATCTCCAGCGATACGAATCGGATCTTTTCTGGATTTCATTTGCACGAGCTTATCCTCTATGTATCGAGGAAGTTATCGAAGTTTTGTATTGAATAGTGTTGTAATCCTATAGTGTTACCTTGGACCTGCTATGTTTTTGTTGTACTACTCTGAGGGACGTAATATTCACGGATAAGTCCTTCTGTGAGTGTTATGTCAACGACTTGCGCACTACAACATACAGTGGTGTGCTGAGTCACCACAAGATCTGATAGGTTTTCACCTTTCTATCCGCTACTACCTCCATTTCAAATTATAAGATGTTTTAGATACTGTGAGTTAGACTACATACATATAAAAAAAAGTATACCAACACACTAAAACTCGTCTAGATACATCCGAATCTGAAAAGGGTAAAAAAAATAAAACATTTTATATTTAGGAACGGAGCGAGTGCATGTCTAATATGTGTACGTTAGTCAATCTTGGCAGGAAGGGGCGGATGCACAGCAGCCCAGCCGGGTGCACAGTACCGGGTAAAATGAAATTCCTTTGTAAAACCACATTTTGTTACCAGATATGCACCCCAAAAATGTATTTTATGTGTTGTGGCACCATGCGTACACCCTTTCCACATATTCTAGCTCCGTCCCTGAATGTGGGGACAACCGTTGTTCGACCGAATATCAACTTTGTAGTTTTTTTTTCGATAAAGGAAATATATTAATATCGCGACGATACCAATTACACTCAGCCTCTATAACAACGCGCTAATAGCATTACGGATGCACACAACCAACAAAAGAAGAGGCTAAAAAAAAGGAAAAGTCCTGCTACAAAGTTCATGTCCTTGCAGCTGTAGCACAACCACAACCGAGACAACCGTTGATGTCCAAATTTTTAAAAAGCGACGGCTCCAAGAAGGAAAAAGTGCACAAGCGCCGTCGTCTCCCGATCGTAAATCTTGGGTTGGCATCCTGGAGATAGTCCCTGCATTCAAATTTCAAAACAATGTCTTCCAACACCATTGTGAGGCACAACCAATTAAGGTTAGACCTTGGATTTTCACCCTGAAAGGTAGGATATTAAACGTCAACTGTGATGTCGTCCCCACTTACATACCGCTGCTACGAATCCCGAAACTCGAAGCAAGTTCCTCGTCGCCGCAAAAGCTCCAATCACCATTACTAGTCCTCCAATCTCGGCTTCCATGACATTCTCTGCCTCTGACTTCACCATGGAGATAGACCTCCCATGGTGGCAACAGATAGCAGAGCTTCGCGCCGTCAACTTTGTAGTTGTATTATTTGGTTAATATATTTCAGTTGTTAGCCTGAAAAAAGGGAACCTGATCTGCGTTACAAAACTGAAGGACCGACAAAAATGGATCTTAACCGTGGAACAGGTATCGCCAATAGAAGAAAAAAGAAGTTCACTGGCGTCGACGCCCTCGCCAAAGTCGCGTCCGCTCTTTTTTCAAAATCCAAATCAATACACGTCGCTCCGACGTGACGCGAATGATGTTCTCTGGTCACCGTCTTATCTCGACGAAAGCAGGTTCTTTTTTCTTTGGTACTACATGCTGCGTTCCACGTACCCCGATGAAATGTGATCACGCACGAGACCGATCATCCATCGAGGTAGAGCACCACGGCTCTTATCCTGTAGAGTAGAACCATGGGGGAAAATGACGCAGCGCAACAACCCAATGGATGGATGTGGGGATTTTGGCTCTGGTCACCAAACCCGACCTACCACTTTCCTCCTTACCAACTATATAAACTAGATATGAAATTCGTCTAACATAAAACTAGACTTGAAATTGCTTTTCTGACGTCGCAAAACTTTGATCTCGTGGTGTACAGATCCCAAGGTGCAGCTCGGTTCGTGGTACCATAGCCCATGCTAGGTGCTGACGTTCCGTCGGCTATAGTACGTGTCTGCCATTATTTGCGAGGGACACTGCCTTGATTACAGGCCAATTATTGTAGGAGTAGCTCTTAAGTCGTCGGTTTGGAGCGGGATGGAATCTTGCAAGAAGACTCTACTGTGTTTGTTTTTCTGTAAATACTTAATCAAGTGATTATTAAGATTCTCGGTTGAGATTCCATGGATCTGTAGAGGCCAACTGGGCCAGCGTTTGATACCGAAAGATTCCGTGCAGTAGTGTCTGTTTGGAACGCGGCAGCATCTTCCATAACATAATCGTTATGTGCCGTGCCATTTTGGTAAATAGATCCAAAACCAAATCCCAATTAAGTACGGAGTACTATATCAAGTTGCTATCTGAATCTAGGTTGGCGCTACACGCTTCCCCTGCTTGGATTCATTCCTTGACCAATCGTGTAAGCGCATAGTTAATCAGGACTCTGAACTTGCTGACGAGGATGCTACTTGACATTTTGATTTCCAAGTAACCTACATCACATCTAAAAGAATATACTACTAAATTATCAATACACGAACCAATTCTATTGCTAAACCATGTGAGAGATTCTTCGCGTTGCTGTCATAAACTCGCGAAAGACTTTCTTCTTCTAGGATACAGCATGGTGATAAACTCGTGAAAGGACCACACGTTAGCAAATTCTAATCAGTAAGAAGAAACTAAGCCTCACTGCACTAAGTGCATAGAATACCTACATGATTTATGGCAAGATGGTCCAGCAAAGATGTCCTCCCGTTCATTGCCATCTGCAGGGATAGATTTATGAAAGAAATATTGCACCTTTGGACACCGTGCAACACGAGCTAAGGCATCCGTTTTGCCTGCACCATGCATCCACGATTATTAAAGCAAAGGTTTGGCCATCTTTCCGTTTAGGTCTTGCAAGCAACTAATAGGCCTTGCTTATCCAATGAATAACATAAAAGGGTACTCTATAAAATAAGGGAAAGAATAGATAACATAAAGGATTGTACTTAAAATGCATGTTAATCATAGGATAGGATGGTGTTTTCAGCTAGTTTGGTGGAAGTACCAAACGATGGGGTCTTGGGGGACGAAAACACTGGAGAGACAATCAGACGCCAACAGGTTATATATTGGCAGCTTGGTACATTCAGAGTATAGTTTAGAGGAGAGAGCCAGAGAGGGGCTCACTTGCGTGACCGCACAAATTACTAGGCAAATACAAGATGGCAAAATCCTGGACGTAGCTATTGATTACTGCAAGTGAATTAAGAATTTCCATGCCACAAATCATAGAAAGAACAGAATGCTTAATTTATACAGTAAGTCAAGAGTGACGCAGAACTCACGCTGCACTTACACCCGCAGATCACAAACTTCTAGCCGACCTGGGTGATCAATCAATCAGGCCCTAATATTCCATTCAGCAAGAGATGACAAGCAGCGTGAAGAAAATTCCGCAGTCTGATATCAGCAAACGGAGCCCCTTTCACCTTTCTCAAGACCCTGCAGTCACCGGCGGTAGTTAGAGTTGGCAAGTTGCAAATGGACATCTGAACTCCTAAGCAACCATCAACTTCACAGGCAGCAGGAGAAAAGGACAATTTCAGCACAAATATTTGCTAATTCTCAGGCGCCTGATTTTTTCTTACGTCTCAATCAACCACAAAAATGTGCATGAGTTGCACTTTTCTGCAAGAAATGTGCAATTGCACTTTTCTGCCAGAAATGTGCAATTCGCTCTAGTTGCACTTTTTTTGAACTGCAGTTGCACTTTTTCTGAGGTGATTTAGACTTAAGAAATTCTCAGGCGCCTGATTTTTTCTTATGTCTCAGTCACCCACAAAAATGTGCATGAGTTGCACTTTTCTAGGAGAAATGTGCAATTGTACTTTTCTGCCAGAAAAGTGCAACTCGTTCGAGTTGCACTGTTTTTTGAACTGCAGTTGCACTTTTTTAGGTGATTGAGACTTAAAAAATTCTCAGTCAACTGAGACATAGGTAAACCCATATAATAAAGCCATAGCTTTATTCCATCCAATGAATTTAACATCAGATTCCACAAACTTGTCCAATTGAAATATTCAAGATTCCCCTGCCTTTTTCTTCTCCCCTACATTATAGGCTTAAAGTTATTTACTAAAAGGTTAGCACTATGCCAAGCAGTGCTGAAAATATGTGTGGGGGGTGTGAAGGTGCAACAACTATCTACTATACAAATATTAGTTTGGCGTGGTATTAACAAGGACGGGTGAGAAAGTTACAGACGAAAAGCATTATTGAAAAGGAAAGCAAACCACCAAGGCACTATACCAATGACTTTATGGCCTTCATCGGATGGCAGTTGATAGCTCACACCGAGATATCGTACCTCCCCTTCAATACTTATTTGCACTGCATACCTTCTCTACTTCGAACTGCTGGACAGACAAGTACAAAGAGGGGTCCTTCCCAGAGAAGCTCATGACATCTCTTGCTTCGAAAAAAGTCCCATGATATCTAGCTTCCAGCCTTCCAGGCTTCATCTTCTCCAAGGATCAGCTGTAGAGGACATCTCTGGAGCTGGCATGCTAGATCTACAAGATGGCCAGGGCTAGTCAAACTTGTAGATTCCTCTCGTTGTTTTTGTGCTCTGTCGCATGTGTTCTCATGGTGTCTGCTGTGTCTGCCTATTCATGGTGCCCTCTATATCCTAACCCGAGGCGAGAAGCAGAGTTTAAGCAGAAGACAAACAAGTTTTGGGAGTACCAGGAGCAGAGCAATACCTGGGTGGAAATAAGCATGCCTTTCAATTTGATGTCCTGTATCAATGGTACCTGCACAAAGGTAGGCTCAATCAAGCAGCCAGAAAGGAAACATGGCCGTGCTTCCATTTCTAATGAAGAGAAGGATACCGATCCAGTCCTGCCCGCAAGGAAAAGGATTTCCTTGACAAGAATGTCAGAATCGTCTGTGTGGGTGACAGGGCAAAGTGGATCAATATACGAGAGGTTTTGGAACGGGGTGATGTGGGTGATTGCTCCTCATGAACTTCCCACATCGGCTGGGTATGCAACAGCAACTTTCATTGTGAATACAACCATCCTTGCTCTGTCAGAGGCTGGAATCCTCTATCAGGTAAGCTGCATCCCCATAGTCTAACAGATAGTAGTTCTAGCTTATTCAGACGTATGGTTATAATCTTCTATCTCATATCGCAATTCTTACAGTTTCTCGTATAGAAACCCCTAGTATCTTACTTAAACTGTTCGAACTCTTTAATAGAACAGTAGAAATATCTTCATAAGTTCTACAACAACCATGACCTCCCTTGGGTCAAACTTGTCTGGAGTTAGAAAGGGCAATCCGTGGGCTTCTGGAGCGATCGCTGGATGGGGCGGAGCCCAAGCTTCATCTCCACTTCCCCGGGCTTCATTCCTTTGCTACTGATAAGCTGATTTCTGTCCGGCAGGCTTTGTCTATCCCAAACCTCATGGAATTCTTTCACCTCCCCCCCCCCCCCCCCCCCCCCCCCCGCCCCCACACACACACACCAAGCCTTTGATGAGATTCACACCTTAACATCAATTGTCCAGAGCACAAACCTCAATCAAAATGCTGATGAACTATGACATTATACCTGGGACAATGACTCATACTCCTCTTCCAAAGTTTATATTCGTCTGTTTGAGGATACTCAAGTTTCCAATGCGATCAGGTGGATCTGATCCTCCAAATGCACCTCCAAAACAAAGGCCTTCACTTGGCTTCTCCTCGTGGACAGACTTAATGCCAGGAACATGCTGCAACGAAGGAATGTACACATTGAAGGCGGCTACAATTGTATTGTGCACTCTTTCAACACACTGGATACCACTGATCATCTCTTCTGGCGTTGCCCCTTCAGTCTGGCTTGCTGGAGTCGCACTGGCTTGCACCTGGACACTGCCCACCAACAACATGATTGTCGCTGCCGAGAGCCCAAGACGAACTTCAATAAACCTTTCTTCATGGAGACTTTTATTACCACTGCTTGGTCCATTTTGAAACAGAGAAATGTTAAAATGTTTGACAATGTTTCCCCTACTTTAAGTGTCCGGTCTTTTGTTTTCAAAATGTCCCCTCTTTCTCCGTGTAAGTCTCTTTTGTACTTTTTTCTTGATTAATAAAATTACTGTCAGAGCCTCCCTCACAGTTTTCCACCAAAATACAGTAGTTTATACATTATACCCCTATTTAGAACATAAATAGGTTTATTTCCATTACTTGTATGAGTGATTTCAGTACAACCATGCATTCAAATTTTACTAATGTTGAAAAGAAGGCAGCAGAGATAGATACGGAGAGAGAAGGAAAATATAGAGAAGAACTTGAAGATAAATGTATGCAACAGGGGAACGGAAGTTGCATTTCCAATGGTATAAGTGGAGTTGGAGAAACTTAATTCCTGCTGGTGAAGTAAAACAGTGTCCAGAAAGTGTGTGTGTATTCATTAGTACGGCACCGTGAACATGATTAAGACACCAACTGTAATATCATGTAAAATGAAATGATGGCTAGACTGTCTGTTTTTTCCTTCTACTAAAAAGGCTTAAGGTCATTCTATTTGCATTTCTTAAGTATCTGAAATATAAGATGAATATGCTGTAGAATTCAGAATGAACTCATCGATCCTATCCAGCTGTAGCAAAGAGTAAATCATATATCCTTATGTGACATTGACTTCTTAATGAATTCAATTGCAGAAAATTAGTAGCTATTATGCCTTCACTCTAATAGTTCTACATGTTTACAGCTACAGCTAAATGAGCATGCCCAGCCTATCTGGACTGAGATGACATTCAGCTATGAAGAACATTTCACAAATATTGGAGAAAAGACACAAAGTCAAGCTGCACGCATAAGAAACGGGATTGTATCACACAACGGAAGGTGAATTTCTGCCTTAATGCTTCCTTCGAAGATCAATTTGTGCATAAAAAGGATTTATCTAGTTAGTTTGGAACTAGCAATATACAGTGGTTGAAAGAACTTATTCCTTCTCAATCAGGAAACTTTTCCTTTCTATCACGAACGGGTCCCTACTTGAGGTCACAGAACTTCAGCCTCTAAGGTATGAGTCAGCACTGTTGAACTTCATCCTCTTGCATGCATGTAGTATCTTGCTCAAAATTCAAATGTAAACCACAGAAGGAAAATTCTAACAAAGGTGGTATTTGTCGACATTATAAAAGAATACAGTAACTTCGTTTCTTCGATCTTACAGCTAATTTTCGTGCCTGAATTAAATATAGTGGATCAATGCATTTAATTTAACATATAGACAAAACTGGTGTGAAGATGCCACATTTGATCTCAGATATAGATATTTTCATGTTTTTTCAGAAGTTCTATTTGCACATAGTATGAAAAAGGGAGAATATATATAGAGTATTTATGTACTGGACCCATATTTAAAGGTAATTAAAAAACTCAAGGGCTAAAGTAGATTTTTTTTTCCTTTTATAATGTTGTGAGTCACAGGTTTAAAGGCCTTATTATCAAACAGGTTGCAGCCTCAGTTTCTATTCCAGACTTCTCTGTTTTGAACTCTAAAATTTTACAAGTTTTACAATGGTTGGGGATTTTACGAACCGTCCAATCAAGTGAATCGAGTGGTGGAAAAATAGGAAGTAGTAGGAAGTATTAGAAAAAAAGCACTGGAAAGTACCAACGAAAAAAATAGCACGCTATTTCCCGGTTAATAGCACGATATAGCGTATTTGGAGAGGCTACACTATATTTAGGTTAAAGTTGACGCTACGGCGCTATTTGCGTTTTATACGTGCCAAACCACACTAAATGTGGTAATGTTATAGCTACATTAACAAAAAGCCTAGAAATAAAGTTAGGTAATGATCATGGCGGGCAATCTGTTGGTTCTTCTAGTTATTCTGAAGATGATGTTAATGATTCTGATTAAAGTTTAAAACTGTTTATCTTTTAGTTGATAAATTTTCATGGTTTAAGCCTCATATTTGTATTTGTGCCATTGATTTGGCCTTGGCATTTGAATATGGTTACCTGGTTATGCATGTATTGCTTCTGGACAAATTTTTAGTGCTGAAATCCTTAATATTTGGGCTATTTCTTGCATTTTTTCATCACGCTATTTTACATGTAACTTCGCTACATCACGCTATATCTTGTATAGCTTCTGGAGGAGGGCCACGCTATTTTTGATAGCACGCTATTTTTTTCCTTGGAAAGTACTGATTTTTTTTAAAATACTTGATAGCTCAACTGCGATAATATCGAGCGCACCCTCTCATCACCGTATGATTTATTCTCCTCCTCCTACCTATTGCCGATCCACATTCAACAGATCAATAATAAATTAAAAAAAAACAGGACACCACTGATTCGCGGCGAGCTCTCTACATTGCGCCCTCTCCGCCGGCGCGCCTCCGTCTCCACCGCCTCTACCTCCACCACGCGCGCCCGGCCGGCCGCCTCCACCTCGCCCATGTGCCTCCCTCTGTCAGCGTCCCTTCATCCTCAACTCCCCGTCCTCGGGTTGCCTATGAACTCCTTGCATGTCCTCACCATGACCGTCAGCCTCTGCTCCACCGGCGGGGCGCCCCTCCCAGCCTCCCTTGCTTCCTTCTACACAGACCAGCGCCCTTCGCTCCCCTAAAGTTCACGTGTGTCGCCCTCCGGAATCCACAATGAGTTGTTCGTCGATGAGATCTTCTCCGGCGCGCTCCCGGAAGCTCACCGAGTGCCGTCGCGAAGATCATACCCGTACCGCCCTGGAGTCCATAGTGCGCCTCCCAGAAGCCTACTGCGCTCAGTGCTTGCACGGGCTTCCGGCGGACTGCGCAAGACCCTCCGCTGGACTACCCAAGTTCTGTAGGTGATCTCCCGGCCAGCCGTTCCCGTTCTGTTCATTGTGCTGCCGGTGGAGCACCAAGTTGTTTTCGTTCGCTCTGCAGTCGGTGGATTAGAGGAGATGCTGAGATGCAGGTGCAGCCATGCAGGAGAGGTTCAGAGCTGGAATCGTGCTCGATAACAGTGGTGAAGTGCAGGCTTTGGAGGAGCTTTGTGAGCGGCCGGCGGACGGCCGTGCGGGCTGGGCCTGGGTCAACTGTGCGCGTCTATGAAGTTACTAAAAATACCCCTGATTAATTTAATTTAATTCGATAGTTAATTGTGTGAAGATCAACGGCTGAAACAATTCAGAGGGGTAGTACTGAGAAGTACCGGGAAGTACTTCCCAATCACTGTAAAAGCGCTCCTAAAATTTAATGCAAGGCTAATTGTGTATATCTGCGCAATGATGTGGGTTCCATTGTTAACTATGGATCCTAAAATATATAGTAAAAACTAAAAAGTGTTTAAAAGAAATATTAGTTACACCACATACTTTGAGTGCTCAGTAATTAACTAAAAACATGATGGCATGGTAGAATACAGGATTGATGACCTTTAGATATTATTTTCTTGACTAGATGCCCAAATTACTTTTGAAGTTTTGACTAAAAGTCTGGTTTAACTTAATTAAAACAAATTGCAAAACCTCCTGTAATCTATTTATGGAAATAAACAATTTGTAACTTCTTTTATCACTACTACAATGGCCACGGATAAACTAATGGTTGAATGGTACTGATGCATAGGTGGAATTGCCATGGACGTCCTCCAGGAGCAGATGTATCATATATATCTGATGCTGAAAATGCAAGACCAGGGACCGTTTTCACAGTAAGGTATGATTAGCATGTGTACTTAAGGGAAAATTTTAACCTACCCTAGAAGGGAAAATTTTGGTTCAATAAAGTCTTAGTTTGCTTCTACACAACAGAGGGATGCAAGGAACATCAAGCATATTCCTCCTACCTTTCTTAACATAGTTTCGACTTTCGACCCACAGCTATACCGGTACATTAAAGATTAAACATATAACTAGGAGGATAGGTTAAGCAAGAAATATAGCAACCTTCTGAGACAAGTCAACATTGTACTTATTTATGCTGCTCATCCAAGATTTGATGTACTTGTATGACAATAAAGTATATGCCAATCAGGGGCGGAGGCAGGATTCCTTATTTTTGGAGATTAGGGGGGGCCGGTTAGAACAAAAAATCTCAAATTATACACTGTTCAAAAAAATTTACCAACAAATCAATGGTGTTAGGGGGGGCCAGGGCACCTGCTGGTCCCCCCCTGCCTCCGCCCCTGATGCCAATACTAACATGGGATAGTGCAGTGCAGTTCTACTGGAGACCTATATGAATTTGATAGAGAAACGAAGCCATCATGGAAAAAAGCATATATGGAGTGAACAAACAACAAAAAATGTCTCGCTGAGCTCATCTGTTGGGTGTTCTTTACATGATCTCTTAGGATCTAACTCGGTATCCCTTTTTCTGATAACCAAGGTATGTAAGAATCTGTATTATCATAAGCAATTTAAAGGATTCAAGCTAATATGACAACACTTGATATTTCATGGGTATTCGTTTTCATATTGTGTACTTCAAATGTAAACAGGCTAAGCCATGTTCACTTTAAAACTTGGGAACAATGTATCATGTGTTCCTGATAGTTATGAATCTTAGTTGGATATGCAATAGCATAATAGCACCGAGATGATTCTAAGTTGATCATAACAGTGCGACAAGTATAACCCATTACAAAACTCAAGATTAGCTAGTAACTTTAAGCTTCATTAACTAAATACAGATAATAGACAAGTTCCCAAAAGAGAATTATCTATAGATAGGTTGAGGAGAATAAAACAACAAAAGAAAGTCTGCTAGCTGTTGAAATAAAATTATGTCATGGGTAGAAGCCTATGGCTTATTGAGTTGTTGTCCATTAAAACAACAACATTTATAATTTATTCAATTGTTAAAGGTATTTATAGATTAGCAGGATGGTCTTTTAGTGGAGCGGCGCTTGCATAGAAGGAAGTGGAAGTGGGATAAACATGGAGGACCTAAGGGTCAAAGACTTAGTTCGATTACAGAAGTTCAGCAGGATGAATCTAATGATGCAACTTTGATGTTTTTTACAACAACCACAGGAAAAGTATTTGAGTATCAGTTTCCAAAATATACAGGTAGGAACTCCTTTAGACTTTGGAGATCTCTATTTCTTTGCATTTGAGGTCATTAAATAAGAATGTGCAGAACTTTTCATAGCACAAGCATTTAGTGTAGTTATATTATTTGTTTTAGAGTACAAAGAAAAAAATAAAACCGTAGTTATGAAGATGCTATCATGCTAGTTCAACACAGGAAGTTCTTCAAGTAAAATGAATCTGCAGCAATAAAATTCTTCGTTAAATCCCATGTCTCAGTATGGTCCTTAATGATGTTGCGTACTTTTCTTTTGTCAACAATAAGCACGGTATACTCTCGGCCTCACCTATATCATTTCATGTAACAAAATTCGTTGAAGAAAATGCCACATCCCAATCGCTTTAATTCTTAGGTTATTTAGTCCGTTTTAGTTCTTACTAGAGCAATAAATATCTTAATATTTCCAAGCAGAAAATAAATTTACATTGTTTATCTTTTCCACTGAACAAGGTGGGTCTCCAAGCAATAAGATTAGAGGAATATGGGTAAATCACATGTCCCCTGACCATGCAAAAGTAGCAAGAAGTGTTCGAGGTCTACAGGTTCAAGTTGGCAGACTGATATTCCAGCTAGATGATGGCAGGCTTGGAGA
This sequence comes from Puccinellia tenuiflora, assembly GCA_012064385.1. Taxonomy (NCBI): domain Eukaryota; kingdom Viridiplantae; phylum Streptophyta; class Magnoliopsida; order Poales; family Poaceae; genus Puccinellia; species Puccinellia tenuiflora. The sequence goes on from QRDG01000187.1 coordinate 208,736, forward strand.
GCTGCATTTACCTGGTATGGGAGGTGATCATTTTGGTCCAGGTCAACAAAATAGCATAAGAAGGAAGGTCTCAAACAAGTATGAATGGTCTATCCTAGATACACCAGAAACAGAAGGTTGGAATGCAGAATATTGCACTGAAGAGCATGGCCCAACAAACTGTATTACCGGCGCGATGAATGTAGCTGCAGATACGGAACCAACCAACTTGAGCAACGCCCCACCTAGAAGGAGAAAAGAAGAAGAGAAGAAACACTACCTACATGTTCACAGTCATGAGAGTGATGAAACTGAATCATACAACTTTCTATCACGAAGCATTTATCTTAACTTTCATATGCGGGTGATGCATGCAGATAGATCACTTTTCCTCATAACAGATAATGGATTAACTTTGGAATATCTTAACAGCAATGGTGTTTGGCTATGGCTAAGACATGAGCACACTACAGCTATGAAAGTTACACTAGGAAGCTATAATGGCAGCTTGTATCTTGTCGATCTTCAAGGGAACTTACATATTAGAGAAAGAAATGGAGATGAACTATCATGGATTAATTGCACAGCAATGAAGAAGGGACGACAGGTTGCAAGTGGACCTCCATGGGATGGCATCCCTGGTTTATCACGCAGAGTAACAACAGATGATGCACTTTTCTTTGTTAACAAGAGAGGCAGATTGCTACAATTTACGGTAAAAGTCAAACTTGTTTTAATTTGATTAATTTTAGTATTATTAGACAAAAGAATACAGTGAGTCACTTTTATACAAGCTACTGCATTATCCAAGATTAAATGCATGCAACCTTTATCAGCAAAAGGAATGAGCTTTATCTCCTACTCAAGTCCTGCATAGATTCTCACAAAAAGAGAAGGTCCTGCGTAGAAATGAGCAATATTTTTCCACAGGAGAAAAATATTAATGCGTTATTCAAGATAGTTCCATATATGCACATGTATTATCCTAGAGTACAGAAGTTAGTCAGTAATTCACTAGTCGACGTCTATAGTTATAGCTAAAGAGCAGGAGAAATTTTAATTAATTTCCTCGCAAAAAAGAGAAAATTATTAATGTATCAGTCAGGATAATTCCATGCATACAAAATCACGCATTAACCTAGAGTACAGAAGTAGTCAAGAATTCACTGCCCAGAGTTTATAGCTAGAGAGCAGAACACATGCACACAAAATTCAGTATCACGGGAAATGCAGCAAATTACTCTTTCACCACATCCTTAAATATCCTTGGATAGATATTCCATCGAAGATAATTAAATGTACCATTACCTTCGTTACGAAAGTGTCAGGGGTTCTTTTTCCTATTCACAATTGATCTTGTTCTCTTGCACCATCCAGTCTTTCCGCAGATGCTTGGTAGATATGGGCAATGCAGTAGTTCTAATACACAAACCAGACACATTTTAGAATTCTAAAGAATCATGATTCAGATTGACTACATGTGCAATCATGCTAAATACCTGAGCTCCTAAACAATTTAAGATAAATTGGGATGTATTATGTATATCAAGAAGCACTCTTTTGTGTTCTCTGTTTTTACACTAAAAGGGAGAAGGATGTTTCTCAAACAACACATAATTCAAAAGTACCTCTGGTGTCAATATAGGTTAGATTATATATTCAGTTGCAAAAAAAAATCCAAAATTATGTAATGTTTCATTATACAAGTATGCTAAGTTGCTTTACTTTTGTGTAAAATCAGCATCACATTGAAGTTCTTTTAAACGTTTTGCAGGTTGCATTACGTAAATTCAAGTGGAAGGACTGCCACAGCCCTCCCGATACCAAGATTGCATTCATCGTGGATCAGGAGGTGTTCAGAAGAAACATCATCTTCGTGGTTGGCCGCAACGGCCGCATGTACCAGTATAACAGAATTACAGAGCTATGGCATCGGCACTACCAATCACCTCACCTTGTCCTGTCAAGATCACCTGGGACAGCAATGAGACCGTCCCCTCTCTCCCTAGCCGGCTCCATCTTCATGGTATCCGAGCACGGGGGGCTCGTGGAGTACCATTTCAGCCCGCAGGATGGGTGGGAGTGGGTTGAGCACGGGACACCCCACCGGGACGTCACCCTCGTAGTGGCCCCAGGGCCGTGCTTTGACGGCGCTCATCTGTTTGTCATTGGATCAGACGGACACGTCTACGGGCGGCACCTAGACAAACGAACGTGGAGGTGGACGAGCCACGGGCACCCGTCGGAACCATCCCCCATGGCACCGGAGAGCGCAGGCGGTGAGCAGAGCTGTGCCACGCTAGGCCCGACGGACGCGCACTACACGAGCAGCTTCAGGGGGAGCTGCGACGAAAAGGTCAGAGCCACAAACCAACATCACGGCAACCTAACTGCAGACTGCAGTGTCGTTCTCATCTTCCGCTGTTGCTATTTATTGATAACGCTAATGGCTCCTACGCAATTCGACAAACAGGTGGCGGCCGTGCGGCCGGTGCCGTTCTCGGAGGACGCGGTGGTCTTCGAGCTGCGCGACGGACGGGTAAGCAAGCAAGGAAAATCTCACGCCGCGCCACCCCGGCTCCTCGTGTCGTCGCCTGAATCATAAGTGATTGGCGGGGCGGGGCGGCGGGATCTGCAGGGAAATAAGTGAATGCTTACACGAGCTTTGATTTGTTTTGTGGCGTGCAGTTGGCGGAGCTGCGGCGAGCGGCGGAGGGGCGCAGCGAGTGGGAGTGGGCGCGGATCATTGGCACGCCGGCCAGCGCCTGCATGACCAGCTACTGGACGGCCGTCGCCACGTAGCCGGCGGGAAGCGGAAGCCTAGAGCCGACCACTATTCGTGTGGCGGGAATGAAACGGGGTATCAAATTTTGAACGGGATACCCGCACGCCACGACCATTGTAGCTGACTAGTCGTCGCTAACACGGTGTACAGTAGACCACGATGAAAGTAGAGAACAAGATCCCTCCGTTGCATCGAGCTAGTGTGTCATTCCTTTATTTCACTATGTAGCCCTAAATTAAAATATACAAAACATCTTATATCTATATATATATACCTAATAATAAAGGCAATAAACCTCCTTGTTCCATCGATGGTTCCGCTCGTCCGTGTCGAAGTTGGTTCGTACGTTGCCTTGTTCCATGGTTCCGCTCGTCCGTGCCGAAGTGGGCCAAGCGTCCCGCACAAAACCAACCGCGTGTCCCATGTATGCCCGAGTCACGCCGATCATAAGTTCGTCGCATCCACGGCAAAAACAAACCGAGTGACTCACGTACCTACGAGGGCCACGATATCCTTGCCGTAATCTACACCTACAAATAAAGGCTCGCAAAGCCCACGCCGTCTTGATCGAGGTCTACGCGCAGGAGCCGAACAACTCCTGGGGGCAGGTCAAGTGCATCGTCGGCCGCACGCTCTTTGTCGGCGACGCCAGCTTCGGACCCTTCCCTCCGACACGGAATCTGTGATCTTGGACGACATGATTAGAGACAGCTCATCTGCAACGTTGAAGACTACGGCATGCACGATCGGCGCAGCGACGCCTAGCGCCCTAGCGCTATGTGCTCAAGAACGTCGAGGGTGACCTACAGGTCCGTGCTCATCCGCACAGTCGAATCCGGCATGAAGGACAACTATTGCTGGAACGTCTCGGGGAGATGGCACGGCATGTCTGGCCCATTGCTGTTCCGTGTACTACCGTTGTTGCTGCCCCATAGTAAACGACGATATGAAGGGAGATGGCTCAAGCGCAATCTGATGATTGTTGATCTTTTACAGGCGCTTTGGCCCGTCCACACTCCGGAGAGGAAAGGAGGCAGAGCCACGAGCGAAGTGGAGTTCCCAGGCGGCGCAGGTTGCCAGGTGGGCTCCGCAAGCTCCTCGGCACGGGCGCCACGACGCCGGCTCGGCTGCAACTCGAGCGGCGATCGCGAGTCCGACCTCTGTGTTGGCGCACTCTGGGACCGGCCGGGCCTTCGCGGGGCCTTTGGGATGCTGAGGCGAACGGCGGTCCACGGCCGCGTTGGCGTTGTGGTCTTCATCCTCGAGCTTGTGTATGCGATGTGCGCCATTAGCGCAAGCGGAGCGTGGCGTCAGCCTGCTTCCTCACCAGGTGTCCCCTCGTTAGCGCCTGCAGCTGCGATGTATGCGAGCCCGGCGAACATATTTGGTGGCGTGACAAAAAAAAAATCAATTGGTAGTACTTTGATCATTGTCCCGTTAGACTACAAAATTAGGATTTGGATAGGGTCGTTTTCGTCTTAGGAAAGGGTAACATGTCATGACATCTTTTTGGAGGAAGTGATTAATAGTTTTATAGGGAAAAGTGGGAGAGAGAAATACTCAAATACAGATGAAAACCTAGAGTAAATTTGCTACCATTTGGGAGGTGAAATTGAAATAAATTTAAGGGAAGAAGAGAAGCTTACTGCTTACCACATGATTTAGAAAGAAGAAGAGCTGTAAAAGGACACATGGATGGGGAAGAAGAAAATTTTCTAGGGCGAGAGAGGGTGGGTCTTAGGACGATGGTGTCCTCAAATTAATGGGTTTGGGCGGCTGGTCCATTTTATTTTATTTTGAGAGAAAGCCTAAGCTTTATTAGGGCATATCGTCCGGCTGGTCCATATTTTGCTTATGTGGATCCATGTGACACTAGCAATCAAGAGCATGGCAGTGAACATATGTATGTTAGTATCTGTATTTTCAAACCACACATCTAGCAGGATCACAAGGACAAAATAATTTTTTTTACTATGAGCCTTCATTTTTTCCCATGATCCTTTTTTACCCATCGAGCTACTTTTACTATCGTTGGTATCTGTATCTGCGCATATGATCGAATAGGTGTCGTGCATCCGCATCCTATGTAACTCCCCCAAAGACTTATCTGCCATACTCTACTCTCGACCCGTAGAAGATGAATGCCTTCGAGAGAGGAGTGAGATGGCAAAAGTGTACACAGTAGATGGTTCATGAACGCAGAGTGTGTCGTGGGCACGCTTCAATTGCCTGATTTTTGCGACAGCCAGAAGTTGAGAATTTTAATTTTTCACGATCCAAGTGTTCTCCCGTTGCAACGCACGGGCATGTTGCTAGTTCTGAAAAAAGGGAGTAATATTTAGTACCCTCTATCCGAAAAATAATTTTTTTGGGCATTTATCGGAAAGTGCATTTGGAGGCTGAGCTCGGTATTTCTAAATTTTCGAAATCGTCATTTTATGTTTCAAAAAAATTCAAACAAAATTTCTAGGTGTACATGATGTCAAGATCACTGTGAAACATTTTAATCCGACATTCATATTATTTTAAGTTACACAAAAATGATAAATCTAGCAAAATTCAAATTCCCGAAACTATGCATCTTCACAGATCTAGATCTACATATTTTTATTTTTCACCCAAATCAAAATACAACATATTTTAATTAATATTTCGCACAGTGGTAGATCTCGACATTATCTACACCTAGGATTTTTTCCGAATTCGTTGAAACATAAAAAAGTTGATTTCAAATATTTAAAAAACAAGCTCTATGGAGCTCGGGCTCCAAAACACCACGCTCATTTTAATGACTAATATAGAGACTAAAATAAGTGAACAGACGCAAGGAACGTGTCTATATGACTATATAATTCGATTCAGAATAAGAACATCTTTTGTAATGCACCTAGCAATAATTTACGTAATTTACTCTAAAGATGGAGATTCTACGGCTTATGTCAATTTCAACAAGTTCGAAAAATTCTATCGGACAATTATAGTAACTATCTTAGAAAGCTCCTTGAAAATGACATATTCGAAACATAAGAGTTCGTCACAAAACCAGGATTTATATTGGACATAATAGAATTTCATCGCGTACTTCCTCGATATTTACTTGATATTGTATTGTCGAATAGCCTGGATGATCTTTATGACTAGCCTGACACCAAGCAAACAAATTATAAGAAAATTAGGCACATGCCACACAAACAATGAACCAATAAATAGACGCCGAACCAATAGAATAAACTAACAGTAGCCGAAGACAAGGCTAAAACTTGTCCATGTGGGAGGTGAAAAAAGCAACGACCATACGAGAAGCGAACATCACTCCATGGCTAATTGGTGGTCATCTGGGCGTGGTCGTTTCTAACCGCAAAACAATAAGGGGGTCGTCGGTCCAAAACCCTTAACCTATCTTCCTCGCATTCAGTTGCTTTACCTCCTCGTGAACCAACGCCCGCTGAACCGTCTACCTCCATCGCCTCACCTTCCTTAAAGCTCCACCATTATCGGTCTAATGTTGCCTGACCCTCCATCCAAGCCCCCATATTGCCCACCTTCTTCTCCGGCGCAAGCAACCTGCACCTCCCCCTCCCCCAACCGTAAGGTTTGGGCTCGTCTCCGTCGCTCAGGTGGTGGTGGTTGAGGAGAGAACAATTTGGGTCGTGGCGTGGAGGCAAAAGCAAAAGGATCGAGGAGAAGAGTGAAAATGAGAAGCTATAGACAAAGGAGATGGGATAAAGCATGAGGGGGATACTCACATGAGGTGGGCCTATGGTAGGGGAGCGTGTAGGCAGGTGAAAGTGCGTGGTGCCCCGTGTTTGGTTTTGGTAAATTAATGACACTCTCTATGGACCAAAGTTTGCATTGAGTTATACTTGTCCATGGACAATGCATGAACTCCATTTGTTGTATTAAAGATTTGATGCCATGAAGATAATGATATGTATTTCTTTGACATCAAGATCATTGATTATAATGGATATATTTGACATGATCAAGAAGAACATAATGTGATGACCAAGGTGTTGTTAAAGGGGTAATCATAAGAATGGTCATGATAGTGTTGAGCTTATAGCGAGCATGTATTGAAGAAGAAGATTGTGTGAACATCCATGTTTACCTTCAAAACATCATCATAATGATAAGAGAATAAAATATACATGGTTGATAAAAGACAAGGTGCATAGAGTGGATTCATGTTGATCAACACACGAAGCTAGACGATATATCAAGTGGGATGAAGTGATCGTGGTACGAAAACCATGTGTCCATATAGCTTTGTGAACTAACCCTCAATATATATATATGTGTGTGCCGTATTTCTATGTGGGTTTAGGTGTCTTTCCAAGGCTTGCACAAAATGGAGATTTCATATATCCTATGAGAGGATGTCATCAAGTGGTAATTGTCATCGAGATTGATAAGTGCAAGTTCAAGATAGCATCTCGAAGAGATCATACGCGTAAAGCTTACCTATCATTTGGATATTATGGTCAATTGAAGATGTGCCTAAGGGAGACTCTCCCATAGTGGAGTATGGGGGATCAATGTGCGAGCCTTCACCAAGGGCGTGATCAAGAAAGGTGTTCTAACTAAAGGCGAGCATGATCTTTATCATCTAGCTCAAGTGGAATATGCATAGGAAAAATGGATGATCTTGATAGGTTTTATATTTGACCGGTCTCAAGATGGTTGTTGTGAGATCGGGTTATAGGATCGATAAACAACCAAGTGGACTCTCGAGTGAGTAGCTCAATCGTATTGTTCATATAGAGCTCAACCTTTGCATCATTAGCATAATACTTCTTGATTCTTATCGGGGTTTCACTATATGAGGTTATAGAGCTTGTCCCGATCGTCAAGACAAGATCAAGTTTATCAAAAACGAATTTTGTATAAAAAATTATACTCCCTCCGTCCTAAAAAGGATGACATTTCTTTGTTTAAATTTGAATGTATCTACACACTATTTAGTGTCTAGATACATTCAAGTTTAGACAAAGAAATGACATCCTTTTGGGGACGGAGGTGGTAGCATTTTTATATTGGAGGTTTTGCCGATTCATCTTTCGTAGAGAGGTCTAACCTATTCCCTTATGGATTTATCCTTCTTTGTTGGTTTTTGGTGTTTCTTTGTATGAAGAGTTAGAGCTTGGTGTTAGCTTCAAAACAAGCGCAAGTTTTGTCGAAAATGGAATCTAGATACAAAAATTATTGTTGTTTTCATTCGACCTTGTATGGATTATCTGGGTCTGGCCGGATTATCCAGCGAAATGTGGATCCATCTGTTGGTTCCATCAGGTTTGCGTCAGGAAAACCTAGTTTATCTGGATATTCCTGCCCTGGTCCGGATTAATCGTGCAGTCGGGTTTTCTACACATAGCGATTGGATTTTGGGGACCTATAAAAGGGGGCCTTCTTCCCCAATGGTTGCCAACCTCTTTGTGCAAGTTTTCTCTTCCATTATCGACATCCTTTAGTTTGCTAACTCTCAATTCCTCCCGTGATTCTTGCATGCATCTTCCTGTGGGAAAAGGGAGAGGATATCTAGATCTACCATTTTACTAATCAATCTCTCCTCTTGATAAAGGGAAGCTATTGGATATAGATACAAAACAATAACACATTTGATTAGTAAATTGTTTGCCTCGTCTACACGTGCTCCAACCAACTAGACTAGTGGGTGATATGTCTCAATCGTATCTATAATTTTTGAGTGATCCATGCTAGTTTTGTGATGTTATCACATGTTTTTAATATCATATTACATCATTTTTATGCATTTTGTCGGACTAACCTATTGACAAGATGCCCAGTGCCAGTTCCCTGTTTTTGTGCTGAAATTGTTGCAGAAAGTTACTTCTGAAAATATTCTCGGAATTGGACGAAAATTTCGACGATTTTTTATTGGACAAATAAGGACCGGAGCCAGAATGGCAGGTCTAGCTGAGGCCCAGAAGGCCCCCCGCAGGTACCAGCCGCGGCCGCAGGTCGCCCCTGCCCCTCGGGAACCCCCTCGGTCGCCTCCGACGCCTATAAAATCATCCCCGATGCAAAAACCCTACCCCCCGAAGGATTTTCCCAAATACGCAACAGAGCTCCGCCGCCATCGCCGACAAGTTTCGGGGGTCAGATTGATCCTGTTCCGGCACCCTACCGGAGGGGGGATCGACTGCTGGAGCCATCTCCATCGACACCGCTGCATGTATTTTTGTGGGAACTATCATGTGTTTAATTATGTTAATGATGTTAAGAGTAGTCACTAGTGAAAGTATGAAGCCTAGGCCTTGTTTCCAAGCATTGATACACTGTTTTTAGTCACTTTTCTCACTTATTTGCTTGCTGCCATTTTTATTACAGAATTACAAAATCACCTTTTACCATCCATATCACTTGCATTTTACTATCTCTTCGCCGAACTAGTGCACCTATATAACTGACAATTGTATTAGGTGTGTTGGGGACACAAGAAACTTCTTGTATCTTAATTGCAGGGTTGCTTGAGTGGGATATTGTAGCGCCCCGACCCCAGAACTATACAGTGAAACGTTGTGTAACCGGTCATGCTACACAATCGAGGTTACTGAGTTTACCAATCCCAGGCCAAAACTCATTGGCAGGTGTGCTCGGAATGGATCATCGGCACACAACACCTCGATCATGCCATAAGCTCGGACATCGCTTTCACGTATAGTAAAGAGACCGAGACTTGTGGAACAAACTGGCACATTGCAGACTCTACGACACAAAACTCATATAGCAACTCATATATGAGAAAGATACAAATATTACACATCAAAAGGTCACAGACCATCAATTCATCAAGCGGAAGCGAAGTAGCGTTGTCTAATACAACAAGATGCAAATATAGGGCCTAAGAGGCCTACACATAAATAAACCCAGCCAGCTTGCTCCACGGTCCCAAGCTGCCACCTGGGAACCCCGGACTACTAGTCGATGTCCACGTAGAACCCACCTAGCTGCTCGGTGTCGTCCTCCTCTGAAATACAAATATAAAAGCAGCAAAGAGAGACTGAGTACGATGTACTCGCAAGTTTAGTAGGGCGATATAGGCCCAATGCTGACGGAGGCTCTAAAGCTGTATAATGTAGCTATTTTGCATAAAGCTAGATTTTCATTTAGAAGAAACAAAAAGGACACAAGGCATCGTCTATTCAGAATATTTTTCATAAAGGGGATAAGAGGGTAACATTTCATCTTCGGTTCTCGGCGAACCTACTTGTAGCCAAACCACTCATCTCCACCAAAGGCACTCCCTCGAATCACCCTCGAGGAAATGGACCTTAGACACCCGTTGATTATGCAACCTTTAGCTGCCATATCAATTAGGTTAATGTTATCTATGAGCTAATCCGCCTTTCCCAAGAGTTTGTCCATAACCGTGGACATGGCTTTTCGAAAAGATTTACCCTGTATGGGTGTACTAATTTACCCATTGGTACTGTCCGGCTCACCTGATTGGCCGTCTTCCGGGGAAGGCCGGCAAGCGAGCGCGGTTAAACCTTTACCTCGCTTGAGACTATCCAAGAGTCATCTGTGGCCACAGGGCAAGTTTCCCCAGCCTATTTCATCCCCTGCCCCATCGCCACACCCTAAACACAAATCCTCATCAACATCATCTTTTCCACTCACACACAAATGGAAAACCGAACTAGAGGACCCTTGGATACGCCCACACAAGTTATTCAGTTAGTGAGGCGCCCATACACCCACCAATGGCAGCACGCTCGGTTCTTGGTTCTAGCTAAAAGCACTTTCATGCTAGGCGGCAAGAATGAGGCAAAACACCATCCCCGATGGCAACTCATCCAAGCCTTTTAGCAAATTAATTTATCCACCCCAAATAACCATCATGTCCGAACATTCCACCACCATTCATAATAATGGAATTAAATCACCGGACAAAAATATATCATTTGACTAGGCATGGCTAAGCATAGCTAAGCATATATAACAACAATTATATCCTTGTCTCCGGCCAACACATCAAACCTAGGGTTTATAGGAGGGGAAAACATGTGATGGTTCAGGGGATAAACATGCATTCATAGGATACTCTACATCTTGATCAAAAGAGACATTTGAATCGCATGCAATATTATGGTGGATAAAATAAGTTTGTAAAAAAATTGGATGCTAGATGCCAAGAAGGTTAGGTTATCTCTTGCCTTGCTGCCGGGCGTGTATTACTGCTCGTCGGGGTAGGTAGCGTTAACCTCGACTCCGGAATCTATCGATACCCAAAAATAAGGCAAAGAACAAATAAATCACACGAGGACAATGTGCAGTGCACAATCACATTATGACATGTCAAATTGATGCAAAGATACCATCATTTAATTTATCTAACAAGTTAAATGGAGTTCCAAATAATTAGGCAAATATTTGGAAAACACCCCATATTTAACTTAATGTCCAATTGTTCATAATTGATCACATTATTTAGAAGTTGCTCAAATATGCATGAACATGACATGATTACAAAGGTTTTGTTCTTTGGATCATTTTGGTACCTCATTTGTAATTTTCGGAGCACTGATGAATAAATAGTGATTTAAATAATATTTGGATTTTATTCGATTAACCCAATTATGAATAACATCAAATAAATATTTGGGATCATGACATGATATTAACATGGTTCAATAGCATTTGACATATAGATCACATTGATATTTTATCCATAATTTTTGGATCAATATTTAATAAGTGATGAATTTTCCCAATTTGGTATTATTTAACCCATTTTAGGAATTCATATATGATCAGCAAGAAATAAACTCAAAAGATTATTACAATGATTCTAACACATAGGGTTTGTTTTTCTGAACATTTTGGTATTTGATTTGTCGAATTTGGATCAAAATTCAAATAGTTATCATTTATTTAAACTTCATTTTAATTTCCAAAAGGAAAAACCCAAACACAGGCAGGCCGGCCTCACTGCCGGCCAGGCCGGGCCGAAGGCCGGGTACCAGCCCGAGGGCACCGGCCTTAGGCCGGCCCAGGCTGGGGGTAAGGCCGGGGCTGTGGCCGAAGCGGCCGGCCTCGTGCCGGCCCAAGCTGAGCCCAGGCCGGGGTCCAGGCCGGGCACTGGCCCGAGCCGGCCGGCCTCGTGGCCGGTCAGGCCGGGGTCCAGGCCGGGCTCCCGGTGACTGGGACGCCGGCGGCCGATGGACAGCCAACGGCGGCGGGGAGAGGAAAGGGGAACGCGGGAAAAAGCTAGCAAGCATGCAGGCCTCACCGTGGATCTTGTGGAGGGTTCGGTGTCGGCGGGGAGAGGCCGGAAACGCCGGAATCGGGGCCGGCGGAGCACAGCCATGTGCGGGCGGTGTCGCGGACGCCGGTGTCGATCCGGCCGGTCCCGGCTCGATTCCAAGCACCAGGAGGGAGAGGAGGATGCGGCGAACCTTGCGGTAGCCTCCGATTCATGTGGGGAGGCCCGGGATGATGGTGTCGAGCTCGACACCGTGGCGGCGATGGAGCTCGGCTCGGGAGAGAGAGAGGAAACGCAACGGGGAGAGCAGGGGGAAAAGGAGCAGGTGAGGAGGCGGCGTCGTCCACGTGCGTCTTGGTCCACCAGGGGGAGCAGGTGGAGCGCAGGGCAGGGCAGCATGGCCGGCGGCATGGCGCCAGTGCCGTCGGCCACGGTGGAGGAGAGAGGGAAAGAAAGATTTCGCGAAAAACCCCTGACAAATTTTAAATAAATTGCAAAGAGGTCCTTAACAGATTTTAGCGATTTAAAAGAGGCACCACGACATTTTTATAAATTCCAGAAAAATTCACATAAGCTATATTTAACCTTTAGAACCTCCACAAAATTTGGTGGTCCAAAATAAAATGTTTTGGGCAACATTTGTTCATAGGGTTTAGTTTAGGTCAAATTTGATAAATTGCAAAAAGCCTTTAATTGGAGCAATTAACCATTTCCAAAAATAGTGAATTTAATCATGGAGGCTCCCAACATATTAATGAAGCCCCCATGATTTTAGTTTGAATTTTTGGAAAGGTTTAACCTGATTTCAAATATAGGAGTTGAATTGAACCAAATTTGGATTCTCATGTCATTTTCTTATTTGACAATATTTAGAAATTAAGAATTGGTTATAAAAAGCAAAGTTGGAACTTCCTAACAATTTGGAAGTTCATTTAGTTTGTTAACATGTTGAGCAATGGTCTTTGGTTTGGATGTTGGGAGTTGGCCTCCCCATTTCAATTTGTTTCCAAATGGATATTAGAATTAGCAAATGCATATGGATGCTATGATGCAAACATGAAAACAAAAGTGGAAAAATTCTTCGTATTTTTCCTTACCAAGTTGGGGCTGTTACAATTCTACCCCCCTTACAGGAATCTCGTCCAGAGATTCTAGGCTTGGGTGAAAAAGGCGGGGTATTCCTGACGAAGGCTAGTTTCTCGCTCCGATGTGGCTTCTTCCTCAGAATGGTTGGACCATTGAACCTTTAGGAACTTGATAGTCTTGTTGCGGGTTTTCCTCTCCGCTTCATCCAAGATGCGGATAGGATGCTCGCGATAGGTCAAATCCTCTTGAATGTCCAATGCCTCATGATCAACCCCACGGATTGGATCCTTGAAGCAACGACGGAGTTGGGAGACATGGAACACATCATGCACATCCGGGAAGTTGGAAGGCAACTCTAGTTGATAGGATAGATCTCCTCGCTTGGCTAGAACGGTGAAAGGGCCAACATAGCGAGGTGCCAATTTGCCCTTGATTCCGAAGCGACGAACGCCACGGAGAGGAGAGACCCGAAGATAGGCCTTGTCACCAATTTCATAATGGATCTCTTGATGGTGCTTGTCATAATAGCTTTTCTGGCGGGATTGAGCAGCCTTGAGATTTTCCTGAATGACACGGACTTTCTCTTCGGCTTCATTGATCACATCAGGACCGAAGAGGGACCTCTCTTCAGTTTCAGACCAATTGAGAGGAGCCCGGTATTTTCTCCCATATAGAACCTCAAAGGGAGCCATTTGCAAACTGGCTTGATAGCTATTGTTGTAGGAGAACTCGGCGAGAGGGAGGTACTTTTCCCAACCCTTGCCGAAGGAGATAACACAAGCCCGGAGCATATCCTCAAGAACTTGGTTCACTCTCTTAGTTTGGCCATCGGTTTGAGGATGATAGTCGGTGCTGAAATTGAGGCGGGTTCCGAGAGCCTTTTGGAAACTTTGCCAAAATTTGGACACAAACAGGCTTCCACGGTCTGAAATAATCCTCAAGGGAACCCCATGCAAGGGAACAATCCGGGCCATATAGAGCTCCGCCAATTTAACGGAGTTGATATCCTCTCGAACCGAAAGGAAGTGGGTGACCTTGGATAGGCGGTCAATGACCACCCAAATGGCATTGTTACGCTTTTGAGATCTTGGAAAACCGGTGATGAAATCCATACCAACTTCATCCCACTTCCAATCAGGAATGGCTATGGGATGGAGGGTACCGGCTGGCCTTTGATGTTCAGCCTTCACTCGGCGACAGACGTCGCATTCAGCAACATACTCGGCGATCTCGCGCTTCATGCAAGACCACCAGAATTGAGGGCGAAGATCTTGGTACATTTTTGTGCTACCCGGATGAATAGAGATGGGTGACTCGTGAGCTTCTGAGAGGATCAATTCTCTTAAGTTCCCACTCTTGGGCACCACTAAACGGTCACCGAAATAGACAACACCATTGTCATCAACCGAGAAATAATTTGCCTTCCCATTTTCTATCTTCTCTTTGATCTCGAGGATTTCAGCATCATTTTGCTGGGCGGCCTTGATTTCATCCTCAAGAGTGGATTTGATCTCGAGGTTAGCTAGATAACCGGAGGGAACAATCTCCAGATTCAACCTAGCAAATTCCTCGTGGAGAGCCGGTTGCGCCTTTTCCTCCATCACGGTGTTGCAATAGGCCTTGCGACTCAAGGCATCGGCCACGACATTTGCCTTGCCGGGCTGATAATTGAGGGTCACATCATAATCTTTAATCAATTCCAACCATCTTGTCTGCCTCAAGTTCAGATCCGGCTGGGTGAAGAGATATTTTAGACTTTGATGGTCGGAGTAGATCTCGCAACGGTTGCCCAATAGGTAGGGCCTCCATTGCTTCAGAGCATGTACCACGGCGGCAAGCTCCAAATCATGAGTTGGATAATTTTGCTCATGTGGTTTGAGTTGACGGGAAGCATAGGCGACAACATGGCCCTCTTGCATCAACACACAGCCCAAGCCTTGGAGTGAGGCATCACAATAGACGACAAAGTCCTTGTCGGTGTCGGGAAGGACAAGCACCGGAGTGGTGGTGAGCTTGACCTTGAGAGTTTGGAAACTTTCTTCAGCCTTCTTGAGGAGGTCAGTCAATGCCTTGGCTATTTTGGAAAAGCCCTTGATGAATCGGCGGTAATAACCCGCCAATCCAAGGAAGCTTCGGATATCTTTGGCGGACTTGGGAGTTGGCCAATCCAGGATTGCCTGAATTTTGTCTAGTATCACCGCTACTCCAGCAGCTGACACCACGTGACCGAGGAAAATGAGCTCCTTTAGCCAAAACTCACACTTGGAGAACTTGGCATAGAGGCGGTGATCACGGAGCTTGGTCAAGACTAATCGAAGATGCTCAGCATGTTCTTCTTCGGTTTTGGAGTAGACAAGGATGTCATCGATGTAAATGATGACAAACTTGTCGAGGTACTCGTGGAAGATGGAGTTCATCAGCCTCATGAATGTAGCCGGAGCATTGGTGAGGCCGAAGGACATGACGGTGTACTCATATAGTCCATAGCGAGTAGTGAAAGCCGTCTTCGGGATATCCTCCTTTCGGATTTTAATCTGATGGTAGCCTGACCTCAGATCCATCTTGGAGAATACCGTTGCACCAGCTAGTTGATCGAACAAGTCGGTTATTCGGGGAATTGGATACTTGTTCTTGATGGTCACCGCATTCAGAGGGCGGTAATCAACAACCAGACGAGGAACATTTGTATCCCTCTTCTTGACAAAGATGACCGGGCAGCCCCAAGGTGAGCTACTCGGTCGGATGAATTCTTTTTCTAGCAGCTCATCAAGTTGCTTCTTTAGTTCAGATAGCTCTTCCGTTGGCATGCGGTAGGGCCTTTTGGAAACTGGGGCAGTTCTCGGAACCAACTCAATCACAAACTCCACGCTGCGATCAGGTGGCATGCCGGGCAATTCCTCTGGAAAAACATCGGGGAAATCACACACCACAGCAACTTCATGCATTTCTGGCGGTGTGGTTCCTTCCAGGAAACATAAGCTGATCTCCGGAGAGAGTGGAGTGGCAGCGGAGGGAATTGCGGACGAGGGTGACCAATAACTCACCAGCCCGACGGTTGGGTGGATCACGGTGACAGACTTGGCGGCATAGTCCAGGGTGGCATGATATTTGACTAACCAATCCATCCCTAGAATCACATCTAGCCCATCTGACTTCAAAGCTATCAGTTGGAACGAGAAAGACCAATATCTATGATAATCTAGACTTCCGGAGCAACCCATTTTGTGTGCCAACTAGAGCCTGGGGTCTTGACCACTAACGGGGAGTCCATGTTCACAAATGGGATTTGATGGTTGTGTGCAAATGCTATTGATATGAATGAATGCGATGCTCCAGAATCAAACAAGACTGAAGCAGGGTAATTATTGATTCGAAGCGTACCCATGAGAACTCCGGGGTCCTCCTCAATGCCTTCAGACGAGACGTGGTTCAGGCGGCCACGGCTGACGGTGTTAGCCTTGGCGGCTGGGGTAGAGGGTGCTGGTGCAGGTGCTACGGGAGCCGGTGCCTTCTGGGGACACTCCCTGGAGTAGTGCCCCGGCTGGCCACAAGCGAAGCAAGTGAGCCTCGGGTGTGGTGGAGGCAGCTGAGGAAGGAGGCCACTTCCAGCCGCACCCAAGGTCGAGGTAGCTGGGCGAGGCGGAGGTGGCTTGAACCCTGAAGACTTTGGCGCGAAGGGTGCCTTTGGCACAGCGCTGAAGGGCACGAATACCCGGCACTTCTTGCCCTCATAAGAAGAGGATCTCTGGTTGTCGGTGGAAGCTGGCCTCTTGGAAGCCTCTACCTCCTTCCTACCTTGCTCCATAGTGAGAGCCTGGTTGTAGAGCTCCTGGTAGGAGGTGAACTTGAAGGGTAGGAGCTCGTATCGAAGACGAGGTGCGAGCCCCTTGCGGAAGAGGTATTGCTTGTCCTCATCATTCGTCACGTCCCGCGGGGCGTAACGGGAGAGGTGGTTGAACTCCCGCCCATAGGCTTGGACGTCCATGCGTCCCTGGGTCAAGTCCAGGAACTCCCTCCTCTTGAGCTCCAGGATGGGCTTGGGGATGTACGCCGCACGGAAAGCGGCGCGGAACTCCTCCCAAGTGAAGACATGGCCCGCGGCAACCAATGCCACGTGGCTCTCCCACCAGGAGCCGGCGGCTCCATCCAGCAGGTAGGTGGCGAAGTTGACATGTTCCGCCACCGGAACGTGAAGAGCAGCAAACTTGCGCTCTAAAGCCCGAAGCCAATCATCCGCATCAAGCGGCTCCTTAGCTTCAGAGAAAGTGGGAGGTTGGGACCGCAAGAACTCGGTGAGAGTGGTGCAGTCCGTGTTCCTCCTGGCCCCTTGCTGCACTAGCTGCTCGAGCAGACGCTCATTCCGCAGCCGGTTTTGCTCAATAGCCATCAGGACCTCCGCCATTGAAGGTGGCGGCGGTGCATCATGATTGCTTGTTTCTCCACAACAGGTAGGAGCCACTCTGAAGAATTGGAACAATGACATAGTTAGTAAACACCTTCGATAGATAGGATAGATCATTTGGGTGCTTCCAGATATAGATATTGAAGATGGCAAACACTAAGACAGATTTAGACAACCACGGTGACATAGCGTCATCGCGGCGATGTCAAACGGATATAACAGACTCGAGACATAACTGGACGGTAGAAACCCAACTTCGAGACCGTAAACATCGACACCAAACATAAAACAAATAGAGGTAAGAAATCAGAGTAGGAGCGAGTTTGATGAGGAGTAAAAAGAATCCTAAGAAGGTTTTCACAACTCATTTTTAGGTTATAAATAATTTTCAACTAGACTCGACATCGACCAATAGAAAGGGTTTCCTACAGGCAGTCCTGCTCCCAATACCAACTTGTAGCGCCCCAACCCCAGAACTATACAGTGAAACGTTGTGTAACCGGTCATGCTACACAATCGAGGGTTACTGGGTTTACCAATCCCAGGCCAAAACTCATTGGCAGGTGTGCTCGGAATGGATCATCGGCACACAACACCTCGATCATGCCATAAGCTCAGACATCGCTTTCACGTATAGTAAATAGACCGAGACTTGTGGAACAAACTAGCACATTGCAGACTCTACGACACAAAACTCATATAGCAACTCATATATGAGAAAGATACAAATATTACACATCAAAAGGTCACAGACCATCAATTCATCAAGCGGAAGCGAAGTAGCGTTGTCTAATACAACAAGATGCAAATATAGGGCCTAAGAGGCCTACACATAAATAAACCCAGCCAGCTTGCTCCACGGTCCCAAGCTGCCACCTGGGAACCCCGGACTACTAGTCGATGTCCACGTAGAACCTACCTAGCTGCTCGGTGTCGTCCTCCTCTGAAATACAAATATAAAAGCAGCAAAGAGAGACTGAGTACGATATACTCGCAAGTTTAGTAGGGCGATATAGGCCCAATGCTGACGGAGGCTCTAAAGCTGTATAATGTAGCTATTTTGCATAAAGCTAGATTTTCATTTAGAAGAAACAAAAAGGACACAAGGCATCGTCTATTCAGAATATTTTTCATAAAGGGGATAAGAGGGTAACATTTCATCTTCGGTTCTCGGCGAACCTACTTGTAGCCAAACCACTCATCTCCACCAAAGGCACTCCCTCGAATCACCCTCGAGGAAATGGACCTTAGACACCCGTTGATTATGCAACCTTTAGCTGCCATATCAATTAGGTTAATGTTATCTATGAGCTAATCCGCCTTTCCCAAGAGTTTGTCCATAACCGTGGACACGGCTTTTCGAAAAGATTTACCCTGCATGGGTGTACTAATTTACCCATTGGTACCGTCCGGCTCACCTGATTGGCCCTCTTCCGGGGAAGGCCGGCAAGCGGGCGCGGTTAAACCTTTACCTCGCGTGAGACTATCCAAGAGTCATCTGTGGCCACAGGGCAAGTTTCCCCAGCCTATTTCAGCCCCTGCCCCATCGCCACGCCCTAAACACAAATCCTCATCAACATCATCTTTTCCACTCACACGCAAATGGAAAACCGAACTAGAGGACCCTTGGATACGCCCGCACAAGTTATTCAGTTAGTAAGGCGCCCATACACCCACCAATGGCAGCACGCTCGGTTCTTGGTTCTAGCTAAAAGCACTTTCATCCTAGGCGGCAAGAATGAGGCAAAACACCATCCCCGATGGCAACTCATCCAAGCCTTTTAGCAAATTAATTTATCCACCCCAAATAACCATCATGTCCGAACATTCCACCACCATTCATAATAATGGAATTAAATCACCGGACAAAAATATATCATTTGACTAGGCATGGCTAAGCATAGCTAAGCATATATAACAACAATTATATCCTTGTCTCCGGCCAACACATCAAACCTAGGGTTTATAGGAGGGGAAAACATGTGATGGTTCAGGGGATAAACATGCATTCATAGGATACTCTACATCTTGATCAAAAGAGACATTTGAATCGCATGCAATATTATGGTGGATAAAATAAGTTTGTAAAACAATTGGATGCTAGATGCCAAGAAGGTTAGGTTATCTCTTGCCTTGCTGCCGGGGCGTGTAGTACTGCTCGTCGGGGTAGGTAGCGTTAACCTCGACTCCGGAATCTATCGATACCCAAAAATAAGGCAAAGAACAAATAAATCACACGAGGACAATGTGCAATGCACAATCACATGATGACATGTCAAATTGATGCAAAGATACCATCATTTAATTTATCTAACAAGTTAAATGGAGTTCCAAATAATTAGGCAAATATTTGGAAAACACCCCATATTTAACTTAATGTCCAATTGTTCATAATTGATCACATTATTTAGAAGTTGCTCAAATATGCATGAACATGACATGATTACAAAGGTTTTGTTCTTTGGATCATTTTGGTACCTCATTTGTAATTTTCGGAGCACTGATGAATAAATAGTGATTTAAATAATATTTGGATTTTATTCGATTAACCCAATTATGAATAACATCAAATAAATATTTGTGATCATGACATGATATTAACATGGTTTGAATAGCATTTGACATATAGATCACATTGATATTTTATCCATAATTTTTGGATCAATATTTAATAAGTGATGAATTTTCCCAATTTGGTATTATTTAACCCATTTTAGGAATTCATATATGATCAGCAAGAAATAAACTCAAAAGATGATTACAATGCTTCTAACACATAGGGTTTGTTTTTCTGAACATTTTGGTATTTGATTTGTCGAATTTGGATCAAAATTCAAATAGTTATCATTTATTTAAACTTCATTTTAATTTCCAAAAGGAAAAACCCAAACACAGGCAAGCCGGCCTCACTGCCGGCCAGGCCGGGCCGAAGGCCGGGTACCAGCCCGAGGGCACCGGCCTTAGGCCGGCCCAGGCTGGGGGTAAGGCCGGGGCTGTGGCCGAAGCGGCCGGCCTCGTGCCGGCCCAAGCTGAGCCCAGGCCGGGGTCCAGGCCGGGCACTGGCCCGAGCCGGCCGGCCTCGTGGCCGGTCAGGCCGGGGTCCAGGCCGGGCTCCCGGTGACTGGGACGCCGGCGGCCGACGGACAGCCAACGGCGGCGGGGAGAGGAAAGGGGAATGCGGGAAAAAGCTAGCAAGCACGCAGGCCTCACCGTGGATCTTGTGGAGGGTTCGGTGTCGGCGGGGAGAGGCCGGAAACGCCGGAATCGGGGCCGGCAGAGCACGGCCGGGTGCGGGCGGTGTCGCGGACGCCGGTGTCGATCCGGCCGGTCCCGGCTCGATTCCAGGCACTAGGAGGGAGAGGAGGATGCGGCGAACCTCGCGGCAGCCTCCGATTCATGCGGGGAGGCCCGGGACGACGGCGTCGAGCTCGACACCGTGGCGGCGATGGAGCTCGGCCTCGGGAGAGAGAGAGGAAACGCAACGGGGAGAGCAGGGGGGAAAAAGGAGCAGGTGAGGAGGAGGCGTCGTCCACGCGCGTCTTGGTCCACCAGGGGGAGCAGGTGGAGTGCAGGGCAGGGCGGCATGGCCGGCGGCATGGCGCCAGTGCTGTCGGCCACGGTGGAGGAGAGAGTGAAAGAAAGATTTCGCGAAAAACCCCTGACAAATTTTAAATAAATTGCAAAGAGGTCCTTAACAGATTTTAGCGATTTAAAAGAGGCACCACGACATTTTTATAAATTCCAGAAAAATTCACATAAGCTATATTTAACCTTTAGAACCTCCACAAAATTTGGTGGTCCAAAATAAAATGTGTTGGGCAACATTTGTTTATAGGGTTTAGTTTAGGTCAAATTTGATAAATTGCAAAAAGCCTTTAATTGGAGCAATTAACCATTTCCAAAAATAGTGAATTTAATCATGGAGGCTCCCAACATATTAATGAAGCACCCCATGATTTTAGTTTGAATTTTTTGAAAGGTTATCCTGATTTCAAATATAGGAGTTGAATTGAACCAAATTTGGATTCTCATGTCATTTTCTTATTTGACAATATATAGAAATTAAGAATTGGTTATAAAAAGCAAAGTTGGAACTTCCTAACAATTTGGAAGTTCATTTAGTTTGTTGACATGTTGAGCAATGGTCTTTGGTTTGGATGTTGGGAGTTGGCCTCCCCATTTCTATTTGTTTCCAAATGGATATTAGAATTAGCAAATGCATATGGATGCTATGATGCAAACATGAAAACAAAAGTGGAAAAATTCTTCATATTTTTCCTTACCAAGTTGGGGTTGTTACAGATATCTTTGACCTCTACCTCCCGTTGATTCGATAAACCTTGGGTTACTCACTTAAGGGAAATTTGCCGCTGTCCTACAAACCTCTGCGCTTGGAGGCCCAACAAGTCTACAAGAATAGAAGTGTGTAGTAGACATCAAGCTAATTTCTGGCGTCGTTGCCGGGGAGGTGAGCGCTTGAAGGTACCTTCTTTAGATTCTGCAGTTATATCTTTTTGTTTCTTGTTTTTATTTCACTAGTTTGGCTTATGGAACGTTGTTCTTTGAATTTGCTTTTTGAGAGTGACCTCTCCACCACTCCCATGGTGGATAAGGTTACTCCACATATTGAATGTATTCCTTTCAAGATACCGATGGGGATAATTGATCGTGTTATGAGCAATTGCTATGCAGGAGATGGAGCTATACATCCTAGTTATCATCTGCTTTATATCAAAGAGTTATGTGAGTTGTTTGAGATTGCAGGTGTATCAAGAGAGGTAATCATGAGGAAATTAGTTTCCTTATCACTTAAGGAGAAAGCATTGGAGTGGTATAGGCTGCTAGACAATTCTCACTTGTTGGATTGGAAGGAGCTTATGTCTCTCTTTTATTCTAAATTTTATCTTCTTCATGAAATTCATCGAGATAGAAATTATATCTACAATTTTTGGCCACATGACGGAGAGAGCATTGCTTAAGCTTGGGGGAGATTAAAATCATTAATGCTTAAATGTCCTAACCATGATCTTACCAAGGATATTATTGTTAACAATTTTTATGCAAGGCTATCTCATCATGACAAGGAAATACTTGATGCTTCT
Source organism: Puccinellia tenuiflora (assembly GCA_012064385.1). NCBI lineage: Eukaryota > Viridiplantae > Streptophyta > Magnoliopsida > Poales > Poaceae > Puccinellia > Puccinellia tenuiflora. The sequence goes on from QRDG01000187.1 coordinate 231,316, forward strand.
CTATGGGTTCTTTTACAAGTAAGAAGATTGATGCTAAATGGGATCTTATTGAAAAGATTCAACACAACATTGAAGATTGGGAGATCGACAAAGGTAAAGAGTCAGGTATAAATTATGAGTATGATTGCATTAAGTCTTTTGTTGAAACTGATAGTTTTAATAAGCTTAGTGCTAAGTTTGGACTTGACTCTCATATAGTTGTTGATATCTATAAATCTTTTGCTTCTCATATTAATATTCCTAAAGAGAAATGGTCTAAGCATCATGAACCTTTCAAAGACATTTGCAAACAAAATGAAATTGTTAATGATGATTGCAATAGACATGATCCAATCTCTACAAATAATGTTCCATATAAGCATGTTAATTTTTGTGGAGTGTATAGACCTTGTGAAAGCACTCGGGTTGAAGAGATAAATATTGTAAGCAACATAAGCATGAAAGAACTAGCAAATGTCTTCAGGATTTATATAAATTTGCTAGTGAATTAAATGACCTCTATCCTTTTATGTGTGAACTTTGCAATGAAGAAGGTCATTTTAATTTCCAATGCTCGTACTTTAATGATAGAATTATTAGCCAGTTTTGTGATAACATGATCACCTCTAGTCTTTGTGATGAACTTAATTTATTTTTGGGGTGTGAAGAGTTATCAGAAAAAACTTCTTGGTTAGATAGTAATACTTTTGGGAAAAATAGCATTCTCAAGGGAGCTTATCATTATTGTGTTGTGAATTGCCGTGACAATGCTTACATTGTAAAAATTAGAAAGAATATCACTTCACCAAAGTATAAAAGGACATATGTTTCTTATGTTGCCAATAATGAAAGGGAGAGATTCTCCCAAGTTTCTCCTGTCTTTTATAATGAATCAGATTATGTGGAGAAGCTTCCTTTCCAACCACTCCCTCCTAAGGTGGTGAAGAAGAAGAAGAAGAGAGGGAGGAGTAAAAATAAAGAGGAAACGGTATCATCCCCTAAGCATATTTCTCCCATCATGGTTGTTCCTAATGAGCATGAATCAAAAATTATTGAAGATGATCCGCTTAATTGTATTCATTATTATCTTGATGTTAAGTCTATAGGCACTATTGAAGAAGATTATGTTATGCCTGTTACTTATTGCGATGATCATGATTGGGAAAATAATACTACTTATGATCTTGAAAATCTTTTTGGCACCAATTTTGAAAATGATGATATTGATAATTGTTATACTGTTGGGAATATTCATGTTTCTTCTAATCATAATGTGGAAAACCCCAAGCTTGGGGATGATGGGTTTAAAAATCCTTTTGGTATTGAAATTCATGATGATTTTTTTACAAAAAATATATGCTTCAAAAGATGAATATCCCCTTGCTTATGATGATATTATGCCTCCAATTTTTGATGATTATTGTGATGATAACTATGCCATAAAGAATGATTTTAATCATCCCTACGAGACTCTTCATAATTATTACTCTCCTACTGAACATCATCTTTCTAATACACAATTAGTCTATCATGTCCAAGTTCTATATGATAGTCCTACTCTCAATGCAACTAATAATAAAGATTTTGCTTATGTGGAGAGTAATAATAGTTTTATGCATGTGAATCATAAGAAAAATGCTTTATGTGATGGCTATGTTATTGAGTTTTCTTATGATTCTACTGAAAGTTATTATGAGAGAGAGAAGTGTGGTTATATGAATTTTCATCTTATGAAGTTTCCCCTCTTTATGTTGAATGTTTTAATGTTGCACCTGCTTTGCCTTCCTATGCTTAATGTTTTATGCTCCAATGATTTATTTTCTTACAAGATGCCTATGCATAGGAAGAGAGTTAGACTTAAATGTGTTTGATATTTGCTTCATGATGCTCTCTTTTGCGTCCAACCCTTATTCTTATGAGAGCATCATTAAAATTATCATGCCTAGCTAAAAGGCTTAAAAGAAAAGCGCTTGTTGGGAGGCAACCCATGTTTTCTTTTCTTTCAATCTGTTTTTGTTTTCTTGAGTCATGAAGTTGTTGCCTCTGTAGCAATTTCATTGTATCTTTTTCTTTTGGTTTTTTGTGCCAAGTTTAACCTCTAATGCATTGAAAGTGCGAGGTGTTGTTTTGCTGTCCAGAAACAGAATTTTGTCCTTCACTGTTCGAAAATCTAAAAATCCTATGAATTTTATCTTTTTCTGAAAGTTTTATACAGAAATCCTGATACTTTTAGCTATCTTTCGTTAGTTTTAACTTTTCTGATTTTAGCTACAGAAGTGCCTCGAACAATTCGATCTATACAGACTGTTCAGTTTTTGACAGATTCTGCTTTTATTTGTATTCGTCTCTTTTACTATCGTCAAATGTGATACTCTAGAAAAGGAGTGCCAACTGAGGCTTAGTAAACAGTAGCTAATACCTAATAAAGTTGTTTTCAATTTGTCTTGAGTTGAACACATGTGTATTTTAATTTATGAGCACTAACCCTCTAATCAGTTTATGAGAAGTTTTGTGTGAAGGGAGTTTTTAAGTTCCAAAGGAGAGGAACATGAAGAAATTGAAGATGGATCAAAGCTCAAGCTTGGGGATGCCCCCATGTAACCCCCTCTGAATATCAAGAACCATCAAGCGTCTAAGCTTGGGGATGCCCAAGGCATCCCCTCTTCTTCATCGACTATCATGAGGTCGTCTTCGTTGAACTAAGTTTTTATCACTTTACATATTATGTGCTATGCTTGGAGCATCTTTTTACTTTCAGTTTTGTTTGTTTGTTTGTTTGCTGGTCATATGCTTGTTGGATCCTTGCTTTGTTTGTGTGGGAGAGAGACACGCTCCGCTTTTTCATTTGAATACTCATGTGCTTCGCTTATATCTTGTTGAGTATTCTTAGCTACTGTTTGTTTGCTAGTAAGCTCTCGCTTTTAGCTTTTATCTTGTTTAGAGCTGCTAGTAGTTGATATTAAACTCAATTGTTCTTCACTTATATTTGTTAGAGAGTTGTTTTGGTTGCTTGGTTGATTTGTTAGAATGATAAAATGCTATGCATGTGATATTGGAATGAAACGAAAGCCTGCATCCGAAGGATTTTCCCAAATAAGCAATAGAGCTCCGCCGCCATCGCCGACAAGTTTCGGGGGGTCAGATTGATCCTGTTCCAACACCCTGCCGGAGGGGGGATCGACTGCCGGAGCCATCTCCATCGACACCGCTACTTCCCGCAATGAGGAGGGAGTAGTCCCTCACCGGGGCTGAGGCTTATACAAGTAGCTATGTGGTTATCTCTCTCTCCCATTATGTGATCTTCGTTGTGATCATGAGCTTTGTTAGTGTAGTTGAATACATGATGTTTCCCTATGTGTAATGGATATGATTTTGCTCAAGTGATGTTATTTAGTACAATTTCCGGAGTCACCGTTGTGATCACGGTATCTCGGTGATAGTGTGGGTGCCGTGTGTGACTCTATGGATAATAGATTGGAAGGATCTTCATCATGAGTTTGTTCTTTATTTATTGGATTGAATAGATCATGAGGTTTCTTGATGCTTGTGTTATTGAAGAAAGAGACTATTCAAGAAATAGGTTGTGGTGTTTGTTAGTACTATCTTTGGATGCGGATAGTGACAGCATGAAGTGTCCATAGATGTGGAATACGAATTTTAAGGTGTGCTTTTCGTAGCCCTACGCAATTCTCATCCTATTTGATCCACAAAAGAATTATCTCCGAGTAACGTCTACCATGCATGTATTTTTGTGGGAACTATCATGTGTTTAATTATGTTAATGATGTTGAGAGTAGTCAGTAGTGAAAGTATGAAGCCTAGGCCTTGTTTCCAAGCATTGATACACCGTTTTTAGTCACTTTTGTCACTTGTTTGTTTGCTGCCATTTTTATTACAGAATTACAAAATCACCTTTTACCATCCATATCACTTGCATTTTACCATCTCTTCGCCGAACTAGTGCACCTATACAACTGACAATTGTATTAGGTGTGTTGGGGACACAAGAGACTTCTTGTATCTTAATTGCAGGGTTGCTTGAGAGGGATATCTTTGACCTCTATCTCTCGTGGATTCGATAAACCTTGGGTTACTCACTTAAGGGAAATTTACCGATGTCCTACAAACCTCTGCGCTTGGAGGCCAACAAGTCTACAAGAATAGAAGTGTGTAGTAGACATCAGTAGGCTACAATCTAAGAGCAGTGATGATAGTATAGTTAAATGATGGCTATATACAATTGCCATGTCATTTAGAGCCATTGGCTATAATGTTAGCTATGAGATTATTACCTTTTACAATCGTCTCTTTATGTTTTTCTTCACATTTATTACATTTTCCTATGATCACACATAGAGGTGGGCTCTTGCATGATGATGCCGGTGGTAGCGGGGGGTGAGGGTGATACAACGACCCATGTTATTGTGTCGTGAAAGCTTCCTTGAATGTTTACTTTGAACATGCACCCATCCCTCCAATGAGACATCCATGGTGACATGTGGATGGGACATGACAAACGAGTGGAGGGTGAAAGAACGAGATGTCGCCTAGAGGAGGGGGGTGAATAGGCGATTTAAAACTTTTACGTTTAAGGCTTGATAAATGCGGAATAAAACTAGCGTTTAATTTATCAAGCACAAACCTAATATACTAGGTTCACCTGTGTGCACCAACAACTTATGCTAGGCAAGTTAAACAACAAAGATAGCAAGATATAGTACTTCAAGCTCGATGGCTATCACAATGTAAATGCATAAGTAAAGGGGTTTGGTTATAGAGATAACCGACACAAGTGGAGACGGAGGTTTGTTTCCCGCAGTTCCTTCCCAATGAAAGTACGTCTACGTTGGAGAGGTGTGGAGGCTCCTTGGCCCTCCTACAAGCACATCCGTGTTCACCCCTATTCTCCGTGAGCTCCTCCCGTGGGGAATACCCGATGGGGAATTTGCTCATCCACTATGAGGTCGTCTTGAGGGCGTTGATCAAACCCGTACAATGAGGCCTTCTTGAGGGCATTGACCAAATCCGTACAATGTGCCCGAATCTTCAGAAGTTGAAGATCTTCGCGGCACCCACGAACCGTCTAGGGTACACAATACACTCAAGAGGCACAAGCTCTTGGGAGTCTATGCACCCAAGAGTAACAAGCTTCTCGAACTTCAACTTCCACGTAGCACCGTGGAGAGAACAAACCGATGCACCAAATGCAATGGCAACAACACACTAAGTGGTCAAGTCCTTCTCTCCCAAATCCAACCTAAGCGACTAATGCTAGGGAGGGATTGGAGAGGAAGAACAAAGGAGAAACACAAAGCAACTCCAAGATCTAGAAGGTTCCCCTCACTTAGAGGAGATATTGTTTGGTGGAAACGTAGATCTACATCTCCTCTCTCTTTTCCCTCTAAAAAGGCAAGAATCATGGAAGGATGGAGAGGAAGCAAGCTCTCAAAGAGGTCAACAATGGAGGAGAGAGAGAGTGCAAAGAGTTGGGCAACCATTGGGGAAGAAAGCCCCTTAAATAGGTTGCCCCAAAAACCAACCGTTGGGGGCAGATTCGCGCAGGGGCGGTACTACCGCCCCACGCATTTCAGCCGACCAACGGCTATCAAAAGATCCCGCAGCAGCGGTACTGCCGCCAGAGGCGGCGGTACTACCGCTGGGGCGCAACAGAGAGGCTAAACGGCGGCAGTGCTGGCGGCACTGCTGGCGGTGCTGCACAGCCCAGGGGAGGGCTCGAAGTCCCCAGCAGCGGTACTACCGCCAGAGGCGGCGGTACTGCCGCTGAGGGCTAACAGAGCGCCTCCCTGGCGGTAGTGTTGGCGGCACTAATGGCGGTACTACCGCCAGAGGCGGTGGTACTACTGCTGCACAAAGAAAAACAGCAAAAACCCTGAAACTGAATAACTTTTGCTAGGAAACTCCGATCGAGGTGAATCCAATATTTTTGGAAAGAGGACGACAGGGGCTACCCAAAAAAAGGTAGAAATATTGAAACCAAGAAAGGGAGATTTTGCTAATAAATGGAAGAGTGAAACCTTCTGCATGGATAGACCGGCAAAATCTCCAAAACCAAAAACGCAAGAGAAGATGCATACGAAATCCGTTTTCGGTGAACTTGGCCTTGTCATGACAAGCACGACAAGCACCAAGACCACACCACGATAAGAGCCAAATAAGAACCAATAAAGATGATGCCAATGATGCAAAGGTTTGAGCTCTCTACGACGATACGATCAAGATACTCGGTCGAGAGCCCCTCTTGATAGTACGGCTATCTATCCTATAACCCGGTCTCTCAACTAATATCATGAGACCGGTAAAATAGAAATCCTATCAAGATCATACCTTTGCCTTGCGCATAATCCACTTTGAGCTAGATGATAACGATCTTTGTCTTCTCAAAATGGACCACCTTTCTTGATTGCGCTCCGCTCGGTGAAGACTCGCAATGTGCTCCCCCATACACCAAGATGGGAGAGACACTCTTCAACCTATCTTCACTTGGCCTTTATATTGATGACGATCACCACGTGACGCCATCCTCCATGGGCTACATAGGATATCCCTTTCGTTGCATGCTCATGTGGAGAGATGCCTAACCACACATAGAGATACAAACACATAGATCATGGGTTAGTTCACAAGGCTATATTGACAATTACTTACCGTACAATGGGATCATACGATCCCTCATGGTATATCCCTAGCCTTGTGTGTTGATCAATTTGCACTTAGCCTTGATCAACATAAACTCTTCTTCTTTTAGCCTTGACTCCAACATATGGAGTTCAAGTATTGCTATGGACCAAACCTACAAGTATAGCTCAAAGCACATATTAGTCCTTAAGGATTGTCATTAATTACCAAAACCACACATGGGGGGCAACCATGCTCTTTCAATCTCCCGCATTTTGGTAATTGATGACAATCCCTTTTAAGAGGGTTTATATAATGAATGAATTAAGCATACTTGGAAGACAAACAAGCAAGCACGCAAGAGCATAAAGGCAAATGCTTAAGGACCAAACAAAAGCATGAACCAAATTCCCTTAAACCCTCTAAACTTCTCCCCATTGGCATCTATTGCCGAAATGGGTGGAAAATTTAAAAGGCCAATATATTATGCGTTCCTCCATAAGGTGTGCATTTATCAAGATATGAGTGAAATCAAATGCACATATTCAATGACGAATAGGTAGAGGAAATCAAACTATATTAGAGGATCTAAAGATTGCAAATAGGATGACATCCCTCCCCAAAGGGAGAAAAGCAATCGAAAAGATCCGAAAAGAGTGTTCTAAATGAAAATGGAGAAGCTCCCCAATGTTCATGCACTATTGAAGAGTGCACAAAAATGGAATCCTCACTCCCCCAAAATCATCTAGAACATACAACAAGTGCAAGAGTGCATAAAACAAAACATAGCACATAGCACTTGCACCAAAGATATGGTTGAGCCATAAGAAGATACCAAATTAAAGGATTCAACATAAGAGAGGCCCAACCGAGATGCAAAGAAGATCTTTAAGGATACCAATTGGAAACTAAAACCAATTGAAAAAGCCAAAAGCTAGTAGGAACATGTAGAGCCAATAAAAATCAACATGCTCACCATGATAAGCATGAAGTCAAAGATCTTCGATAAAAAATGAGTGCGTAGAGAAGCAAATAAAGATAAGACAAGCACTCACGAGCGAATTTCTTTTTGAAGCCACCAAAGAATCAAAGATAATAATCAAGGTGACTTGAAAAGAAAAAGGATACCAATTGAAAAAGTTACCTCTCTCATATGTATAGGTTTCTAAGTAGATAAATCATTGATGATATACACCCACAAAGAAACATGTACATACGAAATGGTTAGAGAAGAAGAGAACAAGGTATCCAAAGGGAAGTCATAAATACACAAATAATATTATTGCTTAAAAGCATAACACATAGCTCAAATTTATCTTATTGTATATAGATGAACTTCAAACACATCAAAGACATCACACATATCACTAAGGGAACAAGAGATAGTGGAGACGCTTTGAGATAAGGCAACAAGTATCACAAAGAGGATATCAATTGGAGGAAAGGTTTTTGCAATTTCAACACAAACATCACAAAGATATATCAAGTGAAGGAAATAAGCCAAAACCATAACAATTGCATATAAAAGCATTTCATGCCAAGAAGCAACCTACACAAGGTTGAAACTAGAAACGTATGCATGGGATAGAAACTTGTTACCGAGACATCATTGGTGATGAAGAAGATGATAGTTTGTTAGCCACCGTAGCTTGACTCCTATAATCACATGGTGAGAACACCTTCCTTATGAAGGAGGCAAACATCCAATGCATATCCATTGTACCTAAAAACAAAATTCAAGTACAAAATGGTTCCCAAACTCATTGGGTCCCATAGTAGTTAGATAAACTACAATACATAGGACACACTCCACATAAATATGTGCATATAGATATGAAATTGAATTTCATGCACATCTTAGCCAATTTAGGATTTAGTGGAGTATCCCCTATATTGGGGATCAAGAAAGACTAGCATTCCATAAAATATATATATTCGTAAATAAGCATGCAAAGACTTACGAGAACCAAGAGAGATACAATTTGGACAAAACACCAAGAAAAACAAGAAGGCACACCAAAGTGTGACATGAAATGGTTGTCCAAGTTATATCAAAATCCAAATCAACCCATGATTGAGGACAAATCAAATCAACAAATGATTGATTCCAAAACACGTCAACACATGAAGTGAGAGATATCAATAGGAATTGAATCGAACAACACATGCGAGATAAGACACCAATTGAAAATAAGATACCAACTAGAAGCAAAGATACCAAAATAAAGAATATTACTTGAAAGATATCAAGTAAAATAAAATCAAAAAACAAGGTATCAAAGCTCCCATAAGAGATACCAATTGAAACAAATATCTATGGATGAGATATAAAATTTCAATAGATACAATTGAAGGTACCTAAGCAATATCAATGAGCATAAAAGAAAGATAAAAGGACACATGCTCAAACAGATTTCTCATTTTAAGAAGATAAGACACAAATCGAGAAATGAGAAAGCAACTCCCTAGAGAAAGCAAGGTTACAACAAAAAAACCAAACACTCTCTACACTTTTCATGATGGCACAAAGCACAAAAGGAAAAGGTTTGTCTTCCATAAACACCAAGGAAAGAAATTAAATGCCAATTGAAAAGATCAAATGTCAATTGATAAGATAGTGTTCTAAATAATAAAGAAAAGCTCCCCCAAGATTCGTGCATTATCTTTAGGATTTGCATTTGAATACAAAACGCACACGCAAGGGATCATTACTCCTCAGATCAATAAGACATAAAGATCCACAAGAGGCAAGGAAGACAAAAAGAGTCGAAGAAAATACTTGGCAAGAGATGAGGCAAATAATAGCAAAGGCCAATGCAAGGAGAATCAAAAATATTCTACCACAAATATAAATATGGATTGTCCAAGGACAATGACCATTTGGAATTATTTCCCAGGTGATAGAGATATCCAAGAATATCCTCACAAGATAAATCATATGGAAAGGAATAAGAATTAAAAACACCATATATGGAAAGAGTTTGTTGGTAGCTCTAACTATTCAAACCAACCGGCAAAGCCATGGTTAGAATAAGATGGAGCAAATGGTTTCTCAAAGTATATGGAAATGCATATTTGAGGAAAACCACACCAAGCAAAACTCAAACAAACAAGATCCAAAAGAGAACCAAATAGAAGCACTCAATAAAATTGGAACTTGTTCGAGCAAACATGCCACATAGGAATAAGATAATTTACAATATCAAATCCAAGTGGCAAAACCTCAAATGTTCACGTTTTCTAGGATTGTAATATGCACATAGCTTATTACTCCCCCATAACATGATAATCCATTTCTTCTAAGCAAGAGGCAGGTAAAAACCAACTAGAGAAATTAATGGACATTATAGAATTTGAATTTCTCATGAATGATACATACCACATAGAGACTAGATAATCTTGCTATATCAATACTATGTGGTGTACATCATGAATACACATTTTTGGGATTGTGAAGTGCACAAAGCAAGCCACTCACCCAAAATTGGTATAGTCCATTAATCTCCCAAAAGAGCCAAATAAAATCCACACAAGATCCAATAAAAGGCTCAACACAAAGTTTACACATGCATGATACACAACTAACATACACATACTTGATTTCTCAAGATAAGTAAGAAAGAAGCACATCATATACAAACACATGCTAGGAACAAAACTAACACATACAAGGGGGCAAGTAACTTTTAATGTAAATGAGTTAAGTACAAGTTACCGCAAGGAGGAACATTGGGTATAAGATAGATATGTGATAATCCAATTGACTTGGCTTGAGGAAATATAACCATGAAGATCCCTTACTTCTTCAAAAGATAGCCAAGTTTCCAATCTCCTCCAACACAACCTTTTGATCAAGTTTGAGCTTGTTGGTCCCCAACAAAGTTGGGTCCTAAGATGTTAGTCACAATAGGTTTGGGTACCCAAATGGTTCTTTTCTTGACACCATTTTGAGTTCCCACATATTTAGCAAGCACATTGCCAACCCTATCCTTCCTAAGAGAATAAACATCATCAATTAGAATGGAGTTGGATAGAGTACCATTAGTGCATGAAGAAGCCAAGTGACCCTTCTCACGGCATAGGTAGCAACATCGACTCTTCCCTTTCTTCATATTAGGCTCCTCAACTTGAGAAGCAATAGCATGAGTCTTCTTAGGAGGTGGCCTTTGTTCAATTCGTGGTTGAGCATGAGATTGAACAAGAGGCCGCTTCCCTAGTTGCTTCTCACTAAGAGGCTTCTTCTTCATAGGGCAATCTCTAACATGGTGCCCTTCAATCCTGCACTTGAAGCAAGTAATCTTGGCCGGATTCTTGACTTGTTTTTGGCCCTTCTTCTTGTCAATCTTGGACTTGTTCTTGTTGTTGGAGTTGAATCCAAGTCCACTCTTGTCATTGGGGGATTGTTGCACACTCAACATGTTGTCAAGTGTGGTCTTCCCTTCATGACGCTTTTCCAAGCCTTTCTTCAAAGAAGTGGCTTGGGCCTTGAGCTCATTCTTTTCATCTACATGGTTAGTGATAACACAAGAACTAGAGGAGGTAGATGCATCATTGTTAGAGCAACAAGACAAGGAAAGTAATTCATCACATGATGTGCCAACATTGTGAGTTGATGAACTACGAGTACTAGCACATGGCAATATAGCATTATTAGTAGAGGATGTGCCATTGTCCACATGAGGCTCACTAGACGTTACCTTGGTAGTGATAGCCTCATTAGCTAACTTTAGCCTATCATGGGACACTATAAGATCATCATGAGAGCTAGATAGCTTTTTATGACTTTCTTCCAATTTCCCATAATTGCTAGTTAGCAACTCAAGTTGAGCCCTAAGCTCAACATTCTCCTTTAAAATGGATGCTTCACAAGAAGTAGAGTTAGTAGCACAAGCATCATCATTAATAGCAATAGGAGAACAAGTAGGAAGCTCTTTTAGCATTTGGGCTTGGAGTTGATCATGAGACTTAGTGAGATTTGCGAGAGAACCTTCCAAGGCTTTGAGTTCCTTTTCAAGTTTCTCATTATTCTCAAAAAGTCTAACATTTTCAACAACAAGCTCACTATTTTTAGTTTTGATGATTTTAGCAAGAGCTTGAGCATGATCATGGTCTTTTCTTAGTTTGGACATCTCTAGATTATTAGTCTCCTCAAGATTAACAAAAGTTTCCTCAAGAGTCGACCTACGACTTTGCTCTTCTTCAAGAGCAATAGAGAAGTCCGCAATCTCATTGGCATAATCACGTTCACGAGCTTCCATTTTCTCAATGGTGTCTTCATACTCATCAATAACATTCTTACTCTCATAAAAAATAGCCATGATTTGCATGAAGTTAGAGTGAGCATTATCATTCTTACGAAGAGCATGAAGAACACTTTTTCTCATCTTATTTAAGAGAGCATCATTATCAACATCTTCATTATTGTTGTCATCATCATTACTTGTAGATTTAGCCATAAGGCAAAAGATAGTTGATGAAGATGAACCATTAGTTGATGCATCACTTAAATTAATATCTTGTTTTATAGAGAGTTGGGTTTCCTCAACATTGTTAGGAACACAAGGACTAGAGGAAACACAAGCATTTTGATCATGACAACAAGATATAGCAAGCATATCATCATGAGATTTATTCATGCAATTTCTACAAGATATGCATGGACCATCAACACAAGTATGTGAAACATTTATAGAGCTATATGTATTAGAGTCCATAGATGAAGCATTGCAATGGGATAGAGACAAAGAATTATCAATAGTAAAATCACTATCAACATTGCAATACCTAACACTACTCACCATACCATTTGTTTGTGGCTTACCACATGTAGGTGAAGTAGAAAAAGTTGAGAACTCATCACGACCAGAGACCAGAGGTGGAGGGAGAACAATCATCCTCAATAATTTTGGACACATCATATTTATCTTGAAGCTTTGTCCATAAGTCATGAGCATTCCAATAAGGCATGATTGACCCGAGAACTACATCACTCAAAACATGGACAGTTGCATTAGATACTAGAGAATCAAGATAAGAAATTTCCTCATCCTCTAAAGACAACTTTTGGGAGTCCTTTGGAGGAGGAAATCCCATATATAAAATTCTCTCTATATTTGGACTTATGTCCCTAAAAAGATTAAGCATGCGAATTTTCCAAACAACATAATATGTGCCATCGAATATAAAAGTGGGATCGTGCACTAATTCCCTAAACGACATCTTTGCTCTCTAGACGGTGAAGCCTAACAAGGAGAGACCTTGCTCTGATACCAATTGAAAAAACGAGATGTCGCCTAGAGGGGGGGGGGTGAATAGGCGATTTAAAACTTTTACGTTTAAGGCTTGATAAATGCGGAATAAAACTAGCGTTTAATTTATCAAGCACAAACCTAATACACTAGGTTCACCTATGTGTGCTATCACAAGGTAAATGCATAAGTAAAGGGGTTTGGTTATAGAGATAACCGACACAAGTGGAGACGGAGGTTTGTTTGCCGTAGTTCCTTCCCAATGGAAGTACGTCTATGTTGGAGAGGTGTGGCAGCTCCTTGGCCCTCCTACAAGCATGTCCATGCTCACCCTATTCTCCGTGAGCTCCTCCCGTGGGGAATGCCCGATGGGGGATTTGCTCATCCACTATGAGGTCGTCTTGAGGGCGTTGACCAAACCCGTACAATGAGGTCTTCTTGAGGGCGTTAACCAAACCCGTACAATATGCCCGAATCTTCACAAGTTGAAGATCTTCGCGGCACCCACCAACCGTCTAGGGTACACCATGCACCCAAGAGGCACAAGCTCTTGAGAGCCCAATGCACCCAAGAGTGACAAGCTTCTTGAACTTCAACTTCCACATGTCACCGTGGAGAGGACAAAACGATGCATCAAATGCAATGGCAAGAACACACTAAGTGGTCAAGTCCTTCTCTCCCAAATCCAACCTAAGCAACTAATGCTATGGAGGGATTGGAGAGGAAGAACAAAGGATAAACACAAAGCAACTCCAAGATCTAGATCTAGAGGGTTCCCCTCACTTAGAGGAGATATTGTTTGGTGGAAACGTAGATCTAGATCTCCTCTCTCTTTTCCCTCTAGAAGGAGGCAAGAATCATGGAGGGATGGAGAGGAAGCAAGCTCTCAAAGAGGTCAACAATGGAGGAGAGAGAGAGTGCAAAGAGTTGGGCAATCATTGGGGAAGAAAACCCCTTAAATAGGTTGCCCCAAAAACCAACCGTTGGGGGCAGATTCGCGCAAGGGCGGTACTACCGCCAGGGTTGGCGGTACTACCGCCCCATGCATTTCAGCCGACCAATGGCTATCAAAAGATCCCGCAGCAGCGGTACTGTTGGAGATATGCCCAAGAGGCAATAATAAATGTTATTGATAATCATATTTCTCCGTTCATGATATGTTTAATTCCATGCTAGAATTGTATTAACCGGAAACAAATACATGTGTGGAATATAAACGGGTAATGTGTCCCTGGTCTTTCCTCTTGTGACTAGTTCGTTTGATTAAGTGATGGTTATATGTTTCCTAACCATGGATTTGTGAATCACTTAATAAACGAAGTTTGTATCATGGGTGATGATATAATGGACAAGACTCAAATTAAATAGATGTCAAATATAGTTTCCTTAGACCATGAGATTATGTCACTCCCGCTTATCGCAGGAGTGCTTTGTGGACATCAAACGTCACTTCGTAACTGGGTGATTATAAAGGTGGCTTTCAGGTTCTCCGATGATAGGTTGTTGGGTGGCATGTTTCAAGACTGGGATTTGTTCGTCCAACAGTTGGATAGATATCTCTGGGCCCTCTCGGTAGTATAGCATCCAAACGCTTGCAAGCATATGACTAAGTAGCTAGTCATGAGGGATCCTATTCTATGGGAACGAGTAAAGAGAACTTGTAGGTAACGAGATTAATCATATATGGAGATATCAGTGGATTAAATCTCGGACAAGTAAAATATCGTGAAACAAAAGGAATCGTATATGGATTAATTGAATCCCGGACATTGTGGTTTGACTAGTAAAGTACTTCGTCGAATATGTAGGAATTAATATGGACATCCCGGTCCCGCTATTAATATGACATATTCACGAACCCGCAGAGTCACACACTTAACGTTCGATGTAGTTAGGGTTCGAGATAAATGATGGTGAGAACGAATATTGATTCGGAGTCCCGGATAGGATCCCGGACGTCACGAGGATTTCCGGAGTGGTCCGGAGAATAAGATTCATATAAGGAAAGTGGTTTCCGGAGGTTTAGAAAGGTTCGGGAATTTATCAGGTAAAGTACCGGAAAGTTCTAGAAGGTTCTAGAGGGGTCTAGAAGTGGGGCCCATAGGAGTATGGGGTCCACAAGGCATGAAGGGATAGTGGGCTGGCCTAATGGGCCAGCCGCACCACACCCTCAAAGGCCCAGCCGGGCCAAGCTTCTAGAAGGGGGGGCGGCCGAAACCCTAGGGGTTGCTTGGGGGGCAAGCCTCCCCCCTAGCCACCGGCCCTAGATAGGGTGGGGCGCAGCCCCCCCTTGCCCTCCTATATAAAGGAGGGTGGGAGAGGGGGTGCGGCACCCAAGGAGCTCCCCCCAAGGTGCCCTAGCCGCACCCCCCAACCCTAGCCGCCGCCTCCCTCCTCCTTCTCTCTCCCGACACTGCTTGGCGAAGCCCTGTCGGATCTCCACCATACACATCACACCACCGTCGTCGTGCTGTTGATCTCAAGCCTCTCCACCACCTCTTGCGGGATCAAGAACGTGGAGTCTTCATCGAGCTGAACGTGTGGATATCTCGGAGGCGTTGCTCGTGCGGCGCTTGGACAATACATCTCCTCGTGACTAGACAAGTCTAGTTGCGAGGATCGACTAGCCAACCCCTGCCTCGACAAAACACTCACGGTTTTCTTCGAGGGTGAGATTCGATCTCCTTCTTGCTACCAACCTCTCGTAGATCGGATCTAGATGTTGGGTTTATTCCGCTATCTTTGCGTAGGAAAATTTTGTTTTCTATGCTGCGACCCTTCAGGTACTGCCGCCAGAGGCGGCGGTACTACCGCTGGGGCGCAATAGAGAGGCTCAACGGCGGCAGTGCTGGCGGTGCTGCACAACTCAGGGGAGGGCTCGAAGTCCCCAGGAGCGGTACTACCGCCAGAGATGGAGGTACTACCGCTAAGGGCTAACAGAGCTCCTCCCTGGCATTAGTTCTGGCGGCACTACTGGCGGTACTGCCGCCAGAGGCGGCAGTACTACCGCTGCACAGAGAAAAATAGCAAAACCCTGAAACTGAATAACTTTTGATAGGAAACTCCGATCGAGGTGAATCCAATATTGTTGCAAAGAGGACGACAAGGGCTACCCAACAAAAGGTAGAAATATTGAAACCAAGCAAGGGAGATTTCGCTAATAAATGGAAGAGTGAAACCTTCCACACGGATGGACCGGTAAAATCTCCAAAACCAAAAATGCAAGAGAAGATGCATACGAAATCCGTTTTCGGTGAACTTGGCCTTGTCATGACAAGCACGACAAGCACCAAGACCACACCACGATAAGAGCCAAATAAGAACCAATAAAGATGATGCCAAGGATGCAAAGGTTTGAGCTCTCTACGACGATACGATCAAGACACTCACTCGAGAACCCCCCTGATAGTACGGCTATCTGAAAGAGCATGGTTGCCCCCATGTGTTGTTTTGGTAATTAATGACAATCTCTATGGACTAATGTGTGCTTTAAGTTATATTTGCAGTGTTGGTCCATAAGGAATGCTTGGACTCCATATGTTGGAGTCAAGGCTAAAAGACGAAGATTATATGTTGATCAAGGCTAAGTGCAAGTTGATCAACATACAAGACAAGCGCATGTGAGGGCATGTGAAGAAGAAGATCATTTGTTGATCAAGATCCTATGTTGTCCATGGTGGATGGCATCACGTGGTGATCATCATCAAGATAAAGGCCATGTGAAGATATGTCGAAGAGTGCCTCTCCCATCTTGGTGTATGGGGGAGCAATATGCGTGCCTTCACCAAGCGGAGCAAATTCAAGAAAGGTGATCCACTTGAGAGTAGATCAAGATCGTCATCATCTAGCTCAAATGGAATGCGCAAGGCAAAGGTATGATCTTGATAGGGTTATTTTACCGGTCTCGCGGTGTTGTTGGGAGACCGGGTTTGTTAGATAGGTAACCGTACTATCAAGAGGGGCTCTCAAGTGAGCTTTAGCGTATCGGTCGTAGAGAGCTCAAACCTTTGCATCCTTGGCATCATCTTTATTGGTTTCTATTTGGCTCTTATCGTGGTGTGGTATTGGTGCTTGTCGTGCTTGTCATGACAAGCCCAAGGTCACCGAAAACGGTTCTCATATGTGTTCCCTATTGAGTTTTCGGTGTCGGAGATTTTGTCGGTCCATCTATGCGGAAGGTTTCACACTTCCATTTATTAGCAAAATCTCCCTTTCTTGGTTTCAATATTCTCACATGTTATTGGGTAGCATTTGTCTTCCTCTTTCCAACAAAGTTGGTTTCATGTCATTCGGACTTCATCTGCAAAAGATATGGTTTTCCGGTTTTAATAGAAAGGTTTTACCTCTCATCATTTGGTTTGACCATATCTTATTGAACAATGATGTTTCTCTGCATAATCTTGTTGTGCTCGTTGTGACGATTCCAACGAGTCCAAGATTACCGAAAACGGAGTTCGTATATGGAAGATATTGCGTTTTCGGTATCGGTAGTTTTCTAGACAGAATATTATAAAGGGAAAAAGAAAAATGGGAAGTGGCCAGACCGGCCTGCCGACCGGCCCAGGCCGGGTCCCTGGCCGGCACTATCGGGTGGGCCTCCGGCTCACTGGCCGGCCCAGGCCGGGTCTCTGGCCGGCCGCGTCTGGCAGGCCTCCGGCTCCCCGGCCGGCCCAGGCCGGCTCACAGGCCGGCGCGGTCGGGTGGCCCGCCAGGCGCCAGGCCGGTAGCTGGCCGGCTCTTGAGCCCGGTGCATTGCCACTTCCCCTGCCGGCTCCCAGGCCGGCCCAGGCCGGGTTGCAGGCCGGCCTGGTAGCTGTTTCCTTCCGTTTTCTTTTTCCAACGGCTCCTTTTGGAGCCTCCTATTTAAGGGGTTTCTTCCCCAAAATAAACCTAACCTTTTGCCAACCTCTTGAGCTATTTTCTCCCTCCATTGTTGACCTTCTCAAGCTTGGCTTTCTCTCAATCTCTCCGATCGTTCTTGCTACATTTTGAGAGAAAAGAGAGAGGAGTTTTAGATCCTTGTTTCCACCAATTGATTTCTCCTCTAAGTGAGGAGAACACTTTGGATCTAGATCTTTGGAGTTTCTTGGTGTTCCTCCTTTGTTCTTCCTCTCTAATCCCTCCCTAGCATAGGTTGCTTTGGTTGGATTCGGGTTGGAAGAACTTGATCACTTAGTGTGTTCTTGCCATTGCATTAGTTGCATCGGTTTGAGTTCTCCACGGTAATTCGTGAAAAGTGAAGTTGAGAAGCTTGTTACTCTTGGGTACTTTGGTGCCCTAGAGCTTGTTCCTCTAGGGCACGTTGGTACCCTAGACGGTTGTTGTTTTCTCGGAGTCTTGGTGGCTCACGGGATTTGTTGGGAGCCTCCAATTGTGGAGTGTGGCTCAACCTTGTTAGCTTCGGAGCTTTGGTAGCTTCGAAGACATTGCCGGGAGCCCTCGGCCTTGGGCATCGAGTCTTGGTGGCTCGGTGCATTTGGTGAAGACCCTCCAACTTGTGGAGTGAGCTTCACCCTTGTAAAGGTTCTAGTTGTCAACCTCAACGGCAACATAGTGACAAGTGCCTCGCCACATTGGTGGTAAGACACAACGGAGATACGGTGTGCCATATCAAGGCTACTCGGTGTTTCACATTGGTGAACACCGCGCCGCTCCAACGGAGACTAGCTTCCATTGGGAAGTGAACTTCGGGATAAATCATCGTCTCCAAGTGCCTCGGTATTTCTATCCCGAGCTTCTTACTTATGCTATTTACTTTGTGATAGACATCGAGCTTAAAGTCATATATCTTGCTATCACCTAGTTGATCATATTGCTTAGCATAAGTTGTTGGTGCACATAGGTGAACCTAGCTAGTTTAGGTTTTGGCTTGATAAATTAAACGTTAGTTTTATTCCGCATTTATTCAAGCCTTAACTGTAATAATTTTAAATCGCCTATTCACCCCCCCTCTAGGCGACATCCGTGTCCTTTCAATTGGTATCAGAGCCGGTTCTCTCTTTATAGGGCTTCACGGCCTAGAGAGTAAAGATGTCGTCTAGTGGTTTAGTGCACAATGATTCTTTAATATTCGATGGCACTAATTATAATGATTGGAGAAATCGCATGCTAGATTATTTTCAGGACATTGATCCATATATAGAGCAAATTCTAGATATGGGTTTTTCTCCTCTAGAGGATGAGGAAAATTCTTATCTAGATGATGGAGCTTCTAAAGTGATTTTCAAGTCTTTGAGTAATGCAGTTGCTTTGTCGATCTCTCCTTATCGGAATGGCCATGAGCTATGGACCAAGATTCAAGACAATTATGGTGTGTCCATGGATAGTGAGAATGATTGTTCTCACTCCACCTCCGGGCGTAATGAGTTCTCAACTTCGTCCACCTCACCTACATGTGGCAAGCCACAAAATAATGCAATGGTGAGTAGGGATAAATTTTGCAATAATGATAGTGAGCTTCTTTTAGATAATATTTCATCTCTATCTCATTGCAATGATTTATCTTTGGACTTAAACACATCTAGCACTATAAATGTTTCACATGCTTGTGTTGATAGTCCTTCCATATCTTCAAAAATTTACTTATATAAATCTAATGATGATGAAGAAAATTATGATGAAGATAAGGATAGTAGCTTTGACCTCCTTATGAATAAGAGTGGAATGGTTGAACGTGCTCTTCAAAATGATAAAGATGCTCATGATAGTTTCATAGAATTCATATCTACCTTTGTTGGGTACAAGCAAGAATTAGATGATTTGGAAGCACGTGAAGATGAAAGTCTTCGTCGCGAACGTGGTTATGCGAACACGATTGCGGATCTTAAGGAAGCTCTCGAAGAAGGACAAACCACCAAGAAATCTCTTGAGGAGACATTTACTCTAGAGTTGTCTAAAGTAAATAAAACCCATGATAGAGCTCTCAAAGTGGCTAATGGTTTTAAAATAAAAAATGATGAGCTTGTTGTTGAAATTGTTAGACTCCGTGAGGCTAATAAGAAATTTGAAAAGGATGTCAAGTCCTTGGAAGATTCTCTTACACATCTCACTAAGTCCCATGATCAACTCCAAGCTCAATTGCTAAAAGAGCTTCCTAATTGTTCTCCCATTGCTATTAATGTTGATGCTTGTGCTACTAACTCTATTTCTTGTGAAGCATGCATTTTAAAGGAGAATGTTGAGCTAAGGGCCCAACTTAAATTGCTAACTAGCAATTATGAGATATTAGAAGAAAGCCATGAGAAGCTCTCGAGCTCTCATGAAGATCTTCTAGTATCTCATGATAAGCTAAAATTAGCTCATGAGGCTATCGCTACCAAGGTAATATCCAGTGAGCCTAATAAAAATGCTGAAATGCCATGTGCTAGTCCTTGTAATTCTTCATCTCACACTAATGCTAAATCATATGTTGAATTACATTTTGTGCCTAGTTGCTCTAACAATGAAGCTTCAACTTCCGCTAGTACTTGTGTAGCTACTAACCTTGTAGGGAAGACTAAAGAGCACAAGGCACAAGCCACTTCTTTGAAGAAAGATGTGGAGAAGCGTCATAAAGGGAAGGCCACATTTGACAACATGTTGAGTGTGCAAAAATCTCCCAATGACAAGAGTGGACTTGGATTCAACTCCAATATCAAGAACAAGTCCAAGAGTAGCAATAAGAAGGGCCAAGAACAAGTAAATCACTCGGCCAAGATTGTTTGCTTCAAGTGCAAAGTTGAAGGGCATCATGTTAGGGATTGCCCAATGAAGAAGAAGCCTCTTAGTGAGAAGCAACTTGGGAAGCGGCCTATTGTTCAATCTCATGCTCAACCTCGGGTTGAACAAGGGCCACCTCCTAAGAAGACTCAAGTCATTGCTCCTCAAGTTGAGGAGCCTATTAAGAAGAAACAAAAGAGTCGATATTGCTACTTATGCCGTGAGAAAGGTCACTTGGCTTCTTCATGCACTAATGGTACTCTATCCAACCCCATAATAGTTGATGATGTTTATTCTCTTAGGAAGGATAGGGTTGGCAATGTGTTTGCCAAATATGTGGGAACTCAAAGTGGTGTCAAGAAAAGAACCATTTGGGTTGCCAAGCCTATTGTGACTAACATCTTAGGACCCAACTTGGTTGGGGACCAACAAGCTCAAACTTGATCAATAGGTTGTGATGGAGGACATTGGAGACTCGGCTATCCTTGAAGAATTAAGGGATCTTTGTGATTATTATTTCCACAAGCCAAGTCATTTGGATTATATTGTCATATCTCATATCCAATGCTCCTTCTTGCGGTAACTTATATTTAAAGTATATATACATTGAAAGTTGCTTGCTCCCTAGCATGTGTTAGTTTTGTTCCTAGCATGTGCTTGTATATGGTGTGCTTATTACTTACCTTGAGCAATCAAGTTTGTGTATGATAATGTGCGCTCCATATATGTGTAAACTTTGTGTTGAGTCCTTATTGGATCTTGTGTTGATTTCAATGGGCTCTTTTGAGAGATTAATGGACTATCCCATTTTGGGGGAGTGATATGCTTTGTGCACTTCACTAACCTATAAATGTGTGTATATGAGTAACACCACCTAGTATTGATATATCAAGATTATCTAGTAACTATGTGGTGTGTCATGCTCATGAGAAATTCAAATTCTATAACATCCATTAATTATCTCTAGTTGATTTTATTTGCCTCTTGCTTAGATAAAGAGAATTATCACATTATGGGGGAGTAATAAGCTATGTGCATATTACAATCCCATAAAATGTGAACATTTGAGGTTTTGCCACTTAGATTTGATATTGTCAATTATCTTATTTCTATGTGGCATATTAGCTCGAACAAGTTCCAATTTGCTTTCTAGCTATCTTTTGGGTCTTGTTTGTGTGTGTTTGCTTTGTGTGGTTTTTCTCTAATAGGCATCTCCATACATTAGTTGAGAAACCATTTGTTCCATATTATTCTAAACATGGCCTTGCCGGTTGGTTTGAATAGTTAGAACTACCAACAAACCTTATTCAAATATGGTGTGTATTTCTTATCTCTTGCCATAGGTTTTATCTTGTGAGGATATTCTTGGATACCTCTATCACCGGGAAAATAATTCCAAATGGTCATTGTCCTTGGACAATCCATATTTATGTTTGTGGTAGAATATTTTTGATTATCCTTACATTGGCATTGCTTTTTATTTGCCCCATCTCTTGCCAAAATATTCATTTTGACTCCCTTTGCCTTCCTTGCCTCTTGCTAGGATCCTAAACCTCAAAATTGGTAGTGTTTAGTGTTGTGAATAAAATATGAAGAGTAATGATCCCTTGTGCGTGCATTTTGTATTCAAATGCAAATATCAATATCAAAAATAATGCATGAATCTTGGGGGAGCATTCCTTTTATTTAGAACACTATCCTATCTATCAATATTTGATCCTTTCAATTGGCATTTGATTTCTATCATATGTGTTTATGGAAGACAAATCTTTTCTCTTGATGCTTTGTGCCGTCATGAAAAGTGTAGAGGGTGCTTGGTTTATTTAGTGTAACCTTGCTCTCTTTTGGGAGTCTTGCTTCCTCATTTCTTGCTTTATGCTTATCCTATAGAATGAGAGAACCCTTTGAGCATGTCTCTTTCTTTTATCTTATATGCTCATTGGCCTTGCCTAGGTACCTTCAATTGGTATTAATTGGAATTTAATATCTCCTCCATAGATATTTGTTTCAATTGATATTTATTGGTAGAATTTTGATACCTTATTATTTTATTTTACTTTACTTGATTCCGGTCAAGTATTATACTCTTCTTGGTATCGTGTCTCCTAGTTGGTATCTTATTTTTCAATTGGTGTCTTATCTCTCATATGTTGTTTTATTTGACTCCTATTGATATCACACTTCATGTGTTAATGTGTTTTGGAATCAATCATATGTTGATTTGATTTTTCCTCAATCATGTGTTGATTTGGATTTTGATATAATTTGGACAACCTTTTTGTGTCACACTTTGGTGTGCTCTCTTCTTGGTTTACTTGGTGTTTTGTCCAAATTGTATTTCATTTGGTTCTTGTAAGTCCATGCATGCGTATTTACTAGTATATTTACTTTATGGCATGCTAGTCTTTCTTGATCCAATATATAGGGGATACTCCTCCAAATCCTAAATCGGCTAAGATGTGCATGAAATTCAATTTCATATCTATATGCACATATTTATGAGGAGTGTTTCCTATGTATTGTAGTGTATCTAACTACTATGGAACCCAATGAGTTTGGGAACCATGTTGTACTTGAATTTTGTTTTAGGTACAATGGAGATGCATTGGATGCTTGCCTCATTCATAAGGAGGGTGTTCTCACCATGTGATTATTGGAGTCAAGCTTTGATGATAAACAAAAAAACTCTCATCTTCATCATCACCAATGCTATTTCGGTAACAAGTATCTACCCCATGCATATTTATCTAGTATTCAACCTTGTGTAGGTTGCCCCCCCTTGGCATGAAAACTTTAAATGTGCAATTGTTGTGGTTTTGGCTTATTTCCTTCACTTAGTATACCTTTGTGATATTTGTGATGAAAATTGCAAAAACCTTCCTACAATTGGAATTAATTCTTTGTGATACTTGTTGCCTATCTCAAAGCATTTCCACTATCTCTTGTTCCCTTAGTGATATGTGTGATGCATTTGATGTGTTTGAAGTTCATTTATATACAATAAGATAAATTTGAGCTATGTGATATGCTTTTAAGCAGTAATCTCTTGTTGTATATCCATGACTTCCTTTTGGTTACCATAGTCTCCTTTCTTCGACCATTTTATATGTGCAAGTTTCTTTGTCGATGAATATCATTGTCTACTTAGAAACCTATACATATGAGAGAGGTCAACTTTTATTTGGTATCCTACTTTCTTTCAAGCCACCTTGTCTTTTATCTATAACTCTTTGGTGGCTCCAAGTTTGTATCGTGAGTGCTTGTCTTATTTCTACTCGCATCTTTGCGCACTCACATTCTATTGAAGATTTTTCTCTTCATGCTCATCATGGTGAGTATGTTGATTTTGTTGGCTAAGTGTTCTCACTTGCTCTTTGTTATTTTTCGATTGGTTGTAATTTCCAATTGGTATCTTCGAGCTTGTGAACATTTTTTTAAAATCTTCTTTGTAAAGTTGTGTGTGTAAGTACTTGATATATAACTTATCTCCATTTGATTAAGACTATGTGTCTTACCAAATTAATTGTCTTGTCACACACACATACTCTTGGTTGGGCCTTTCTAAATAATTTCTTTTAATAGGTATCTCCTTATGGCTCAACCACATCTTTGGTGCAAGTGTTTTGTTTTGCTTTAATTTTTACATCCTTGCACTTGGTGAGTGTTCTAGATGATTTTGGGGGAGTGAGGATTCCATATTTGTGCACTCCTCAATAGTGCGTGAACATTGGGGAGCTTCTCTATTTTTATTTAGAACTCTCGGTTAGGATCTTCTCGATTGCTCTTCTCCTTGGTGGAGATGTTTAGAATGATTTCATCCTTTTGCAATCTTTGGATCCTCAATATAGTTTGATTTCCTCTATTATTCGTCAATGGATATGTGCATTTAATTTCACTCATACCTTGAGGAATGCATACCTTGTGGAGGAACTCATATTATATTGGCCTTCTAAATTTTTTTCCCATTTCGGCAATCGATGCCAATGGGGGAGAAGTTTTAGAGGGTTTAAGGGAACTTGGTCTTATGCTTTCGTTTGATTCTTAAGCATTTGTCTCTCATGCTCATGCATCCTTGTCTTGCAAGGTTGCTTAATTCATTATATAAACCCTCTCAAAAGGGATTGTCATCAATTACCAAAATGGGGGAGATTGAAAGAGCATGGTTGCCCCCATGTGTTGTTTTGGTAATTAATGACAATCTCTATGGACTAATGTGTGCTTTAAGTTATATTTGCAGTGTTGGTCCATAAGGAATGCTTGGACTCCATATGTTGGAGTCAAGGCTAAAAGATGAAGATTATATGTTGATCAAGGCTAAGTGCAAGTTGATCAACATACAAGACAAGCGCATGTGAGGGCATGTGAAGAAGAAGATCATTTGTTGATCAAGATCCTATGTTGTCCATGGTGGATGGCGTCACGTGGTGATCATCATCAAGATAAAGGCCATGTGAAGATATGTCGAAGAGTGCCTCTCCCATCTTGGTGTATGGGGGAGCAATATGCGTGCCTTCACCAAGCGGAGCAAATTCAAGAAAGGTGATCCACTTGAGAGTAGATCAAGATCGTCATCATCTAGCTCAAATGGAATGCGCAAGGCAAAGGTATGATCTTGATAGGGTTTCTATTTTACCGGCCTCGCGGTGTTGTTGGGAGACCAGGTTTGTTAGATAGGTAACCGTACTATCAAGAGGGGCTCTCAAGTGAGCTTTAGCGTATCGGTCGTAGAGAGCTCAAACCTTTGCATCCTTGGCATCATCTTTATTGGTTTCTATTTGGCTCTTATCGTGGTGTGGTATTGGTGCTTGTCGTGCTTGTCATGACAAGCCCAAGGTCACCGAAAACGGTTCTCATATGTGTTCCCTATTGAGTTTTCGGTGTCGGAGATTTTGTCGGTCCATCTATGCGGAAGGTTTCACACTTCCATTTATTAGCAAAATCTCCCTTGCTTGGTTTCAATATTCTCACATGTTATTGGGTAGCATTTGTCGTCCTCTTTCCAACAAAGTTGGTTTCATGTCATTCGGACTTCATCTGCAAAAGATATGGTTTTCCGGTTTTAATAGAAAGGTTTTACCTCTCATCATTTGGTTTGACCATATCTTATTGAACAATGATGTTTCTCTGCATAATCTTGTTGTGCTCGTTGTGACGATTCCAACGAGTCCAAGATTACCGAAAACAGAGTTCGTATATGGAAGATATTGCGTTTTCGGTATCGGTAGTTTTCTAGACAGAATATTATAAAGGGAAAAAGAAAAATGGGAAGTGGCCAGACCGGCCTGCCGACCGGCCCAGGCCGGGTCCCTGGCCGGCACTATCGGGTGGGCCTCCGGCTCACAGGCCGGCCTAGGCCGGTCTCTGGCCGCCGCGTCTGGTAGGCCTCCGGCTCCCCGGCCGGCCCAGGCCGGCTCACAGGCCGCCGGCCGCCAGGCCGGCCCAGGCCGGGTAGCTGGCCGGCTCTTGAGCCCGGTGCATTGCCACTTCCCCTGCCGGCTCCCAGGCCGGCCCAGGCCGGGTTGCAGGCCGGCCTGGTAGCTGTTTCCTTCCGTTTTCTTTTTCCAACGGCTCCTTTTGGAGCCTCCTATTTAAGGGGTTTCTTCCCCAAAATAAACCTAACCTTTTGCCAACCTCTTGAGCTATTTTCTCCCTCCATTGTTGACCTTCTCAAGCTTGGCTTTCTCTCAATCTCTCCGATCGTTCTTGCTACATTTTGAGAGAAAAGAGAGAGGAGTTTTAGATCCTTGTTTCCACCAATTGATTTCTCCTCTAAGTGAGGAGAACACTTTGGATCTAGATCTTTGGAGTTTCTTGGTGTTCCTCCTTTGTTCTTCCTCTCTAATCCCTCCCTAGCATAGGTTGCTTTGGTTGGATTCGGGTTGGAAGAACTTGATCACTTAGTGTGTTCTTGCCATTGCACTAGTTGCATCGGTTTGAGTTGTCCACGGTAATTCGTGAAAAGTGAAGTTGAGAAGCTTGTTACTCTTGGGTACTTTGGTGCCCTAGAGCTTGTTCCTCTAGGGCACGTTGGTACCCTAGACGGTTGTTGTTTTCTCGGAGTCTTGGTGGCTCACGGGATTTGTTGGGAGCCTCCAATTGTGGAGTGTGGCTCAACCTTGTTAGCTTCGGAGCTTTGGTAGCTTCGAAGACATTGCCGGGAGCCCTCGGCCTTGGGCATCGAGTCTTGGTGGCTCGGTGCATTTGGTGAAGACCCTCCAACTTGTGGAGTGAGCTTCACCCTTGTAAAGGTTCTAGTTGTCAACCTCAACGGCAACATAGTGACAAGTGCCTCGCCACATTGGTGGTAAGACACAACGGAGATACGGTGTGCCATATCAAGGCTACTCGGTGTTTCACATTGGTGAACACCGCGCCGCTCCAACGGAGACTAGCTTCCATTGGGAAGTGAACTTCGGGATAAATCATCGTCTCCAAGTGCCTCGGTATTTCTATCCCGAGCTTCTTACTTATGCTATTTACTTTGTGATAGACATCGAGCTTAAAGTCATATATCTTGCTATCACCTAGTTGATCATATTGCTTAGCATAAGTTGTTGGTGCACATAGGTGAACCTAGCTAGTTTAGGTTTTGGCTTGATAAATTAAACGTTAGTTTTATTCCGCATTTATTCAAGCCTTAACCGTAATAATTTTAAATCGCCTATTCACCCCCCTCTAGGCTACATCCGTGTCCTTTCACTATCTATCTTATAACCCGGTCTCTCAACTAACTTCATGAGACCGGGAAAATAAAAACCCTATCAAGATCATACCTTTGCCTTGAGCATAATCCACTTGAGCTAGATGATGATGATCTTTGTCTTCTCAAGATGGACCACCTTTCTTGATTGCGCTCCGCTCGGTGAAGACTCGCAACGTGCTCCCCCATACACCAAGATGGGAGAGGCACTCTTCGACATATCTTCACTTGGCCTTTATCTTGATGACGATCACCACGTGACGCCATCCTCCATGGGCTACATAGGATATCCCTTTCGTTGCATGCTCATGTGGAGAGATGCCTAACCACACATAGAGATACAAGCACATAGATTATGGGTTAGTTCACAAGGCTATATTGACAATTGCTTATCATACCATGGGATCATACAATCCCTCATGGTACATCCCTAGCCTTTTGTGTTGATCAACTTGCACTTAGCCTTGATCAACATAAACTCTTCTTCTTTTAGCCTTGACTCCAACATATGGAGTTCAAGTATTGCTATGGACCAAACCTACAAGTATAGCTCAAAGCACACATTAGTACTTAAGGATTGTTATTAATTACCAAAACCACACATGGGGGCAACCATGCTCTTTCAGAGGGCCATAGAGAGACGTCGGAAATCCTGTCCGAAGAAAGTGGTTAGACGTCGTACAACCTCAACAAAGGACGTCTCGATAGCCCTACCCCTAGGGGAGGACCGAAGAGTGACCTCCATGTAGGAGCTATCAGCGAAGAGTCAGATGCGCTCTCCCCTATCACAAGGAGAGACCGACAGTTGTCAGCAGACCCACGGGAGCCGGTAGGGCGGGCGCGAGGGAAGCGGTCGAGATTGCCGCCGGCGCAGGGCGAGGACGCGGAGTGGGGACTAACCTAGCGGAGCGAAGGCTGTGGAGAGGTTCATCATGAAGTAAATCTCACTCACACATCATCGAGTTATCTCACATCTGTAGGATATTTCTCCACACCGTGTCGTAGTTTAATCTACACATATGCTTAAAATAGTACCGTAAGTCTACCGGTCAAATTTAATTACCATGCTTTTTCATTGACCGTATTTAGCTACACATTCAGTCATGTTACTCTTCCTCTAAAGAGTAGATATCTGCCATATTAAAGGTTCAAGCACGCCAACTTTAAAACTGCACTTTACTAATTCAAATAATAGCAACAATACAAGCCATGTATTCCTAAAATGAGATCATAGTACATGGATGTATTTGTGTTGAAACATATGATTTATGCATCTTTAGCTTTATCAACATCTACTATTCAAATATATAATCAAAATAATGACATATTATTCGCAAAAAGAAGAACAAATAATTAAATATTAGCTAGGTGTGGCAATATGACTTCCAAATTTACTCCGATGCAACACCAACATTACTCACATATATATCTCCAACCATTTTCGCAGCAACCCGCAAGGTATTTTTCGTATTCTTTTTTTTCAAGATAGAAGAAGATTTTCGTATCTTTCAAACAAGCCTATCTTGCGTCTTGCCCAAATCTTCCTTCATTACCCCATATATCGTTTTGTCTTTCAAAGCTTTCAAGTGTTCAGCAACCCAAACAAAAACGATGCTGCTACACTACACGTCTACACACATGGTGACCACACGGTCTCTGTGACAACTGACAACACCACACACATGCCGGACCCTTTCGGAATTGAAAAATGAAAAAAGAGACCACATGGAGAGCACAAGTGGCAAAGCAACGAAGAAGGAAATACAACAACAATGTTTTCTTGGTGTCCAAACGCTTTGCCCAAAAGTAGCGGAACAACTAGACGTGGGACAGGACACTGTTGCCCTGTTTGGTTGCATGGAACTGGGGCTCGGAATTGAATTCCAAATCTGAGTTGGAAATGAATTGGCCTCAATTCCCCCAATTCCAATTCTTGTTTGGATGCACAACACCGTGGAATCGGCGGCGGGGAGCGGGGAGCAGGGCGCCGGCCGGGAGCGAGGACGACGGTCGGCCGGCGGGGTCGGCGGGGAGCAGGGCGGCGGGGAGCACGTCGGCGGGGTCGGCGGGGAGCAGGGCGGCTGGGTCGGCGGGCGGCGGCGGGGTCGGCGGGAGGAGGGTGGCGGCGGGGTCGGCGGGGAGCAGGGTCGGCGGGGAGCATCACTTCAGCGGCCGGCGGGGCGGCGGCGGGGTCGGCGGGGAGCAGGGCGGGGAGCAGGGCCGGTGAGGAGCAGGGCTGCAGTGGCCGGCGGGGCGGCGGCGGGGTCGGTTGGGCGGTGGCGGGGTCGCCGGGCGGCGGCGGGGTCGGCGGGAGTAGGGCGCTCCTCCCTCACGAGCGTTTCCGAGCTGGGAGGCTCGGAATTGCTCCCTCACAAAACGTGTTGCTGTGGAGCGGGCTCGGAATTGGTCTCCAATTCCAGGCCCAATTTCTGAGCGCAGTCCAAACGACGGAATTTGGAATTGGGCATCCAATTCCAATTCCGAGCCCCAATTTCATGCAACCAAACAGGGCATGTAAGATAGGCACGTGGTACACCGAAATTCAAAATGGGCTCACGTGCTCCTGTCTAAAATTAAAAAATTGAAAAAATAGTAAAACATTTCAAAATAAATTGAAAAAAAAATCTGGTCACGAACATATACAAGTTTTCCATATACATGACAAGTTTCGTAGTGAAATGATATTTATATTGCACTATGCAGAAAAAATAGAAAACTAGTGACCAAAATGGGATTAAAAAAATATGTTGTTCAGAGTAATGATTTTGTTTTCTCGTAGAAAGCACCACACATGTAATTTCATCGCCATACCTGGCACATATTTAGAAAACTTGTATATGTAATTTCAAAAAAAAAAAAACTTGTATATGTATCACCATTTTTTTCTTCAGATTTTTTGAAATGTCAAAAAAATAAAAAATAGACATGAGCATGTGAGCTCGGGAGCAGAAACATCACTCCCAGTGGTACAGTACTACACCGTTTTAAACTTATGAAAAGGCTTGTAGATGTCTTAATTGGCATTTCATGAAATTGAAAACAAAAATGAAACGATAAACATCACTTTGCTATTTGAAATATAAGATGCATACGTGACAAATATACTTGTATATTGACGATGACAATTAGATCAGTTACCATGAGGCTACCTCTTGTGTTATTCTTAATGTTTAATGTTGGGTGTATAGTTTTCTCGCACGGATATCAAGACATGTGAATTTGGTGTGAAATTGTCCAAAAGCCTCAATGCACCTTATAGTAAAACAATCCGTCAAATCTCCCAATGGAGGGATTTAATTCAATTTGTGGAGGGGTGAAGTTATCGAAAAATCGCAATACACCTTATATTTTGGATTTTTTTAAATATACACTTACATCAAGAAATAGAGAGAGAGAGAGTAATTTTTAGTCGAGACAATCCCATATATGCCGTCAAAGGAGACGCCTTGTCCCCCATCCCGCTCCTCATCCTTCCCATATTGTTTTACATCGCCGCTCTATCTTCTCTCGCTCGTCTACCACTCCCTTACCGACCCTGCCTCTGCATGTACCTCTTTTCCTCACTCCCAAACTTGGAACCATTTTCATCATAAATAGCAGATTTTTCATCATGGACTTGGCTTGCCAACCTTGCCCATCCGCCTCTGTCATATGACACCTCCAATAGCCGTTTGTGATCTCTGCAACTCTGATGGGGAAGCAATGAACTCATGGGTCTCCATCACATATTTGCATTTTGGGCCTTTTGTATTATGTTGCTCCCCTTCCTTCCTCTGCTCAGTTTGGTTTGTTGCTGAAGATGACCATGCACATCCCATTTTTTTTCGAGAGTACGCAATTGCGCATCTTACTTTTATAGAAGATAGATGTTTGAGTACAAGAAAAATGACAGTCCGTTGCGTACAACACTGTCAAGAAACACCACTCTACACCGGCACACAAACACAACCACCAAACACATGTAAATGCCTATCCTAAACCGAGAGCAAGGCCGCGTCTCGACCGATGCCACCGCCTTCGAGGAAGAACATCTTGAACTTGAATTCCCTTGTCGACGCACCATCCTAAAGGAGAATGGCGGGACTTGGTCCATCCCGAGAAAGGCGTCATCTTGAACACGCTAGCGATGGTGTGCATAGCGCCCCTGCATCTCAACCTCGGATAGCGGCGAGCACCGGAGGAGTCCATCAAAGGACCTCCAAGCCGTGTCTTCAAACGCGACGCTCTCATCAGAGGGACGACGTCGAGGACGCCGCCATCGCGCCGGTCCAACTCCGAACCTAGGCTTTCGCCCGAAGACATCAACCAGCACGGGGTAGCGAGAAGAGTGCCGGCTCACCTCGACGACGCCTCCAAGGAGGGAAACGACACCCACGGGCGCCATCGTCGCCGGCACAGACCGAAGCCGTGCAAGACTTTCGTCTTTACAGCCGCACACCATCCTCTCTACCCGCCGGACTGGGTAGCCGTCCAAATTGCTTACACCACCGCCACCGACACAGCATTACCATCGTAGTCGAAGTGTCGTGGCCACCCGCGACCCGCACGGACGAGAGCCCTCCTTATTCCTGCAACCCCCGCTAATCTTTCACCACCCACACAATCGAAGA
This sequence comes from Puccinellia tenuiflora, assembly GCA_012064385.1. Lineage (NCBI taxonomy): Eukaryota > Viridiplantae > Streptophyta > Magnoliopsida > Poales > Poaceae > Puccinellia > Puccinellia tenuiflora. The sequence continues at coordinate 263,187 of QRDG01000187.1, forward strand.
CCCGCCACAACATAGCTATCATCTCCTGACAGCACTGCTACATACGATGTCCTCAGGCCCAGATTGGGCCCGCGCTGCCAGCAGCCGAGCCGCCCTCCCTGGTTCCTCCGCGAGCTCGTCGCCTCTAGAAACCCAACGCAGGGAGCGCCGCTGCCCCCAAGAAGCGCCGCGCCTCCTGCCCCCGCGCCGCACACCGGCCTCCCCGTAGTTCCTCCCGGCCAACACCTCGTCTCCCTCTCACCGCGCCGCTGCCTCCACTCCAAGCGCCGCCCAACTGCCATCCTACCCCACGCGAGGAAGGCCCGACGGGGCGCGCTAAGTCCCGCTCGCCGCCTTGCGGCCGGGCGCCGCCACCACCGCCGACGTCGGCGGCGGCAGCGGCAAGGGGAGCTCGAGGTAGGGGGATGCTGGCGCTAGGGTTTGGCCCTCCGGGGTCGCCCGCGCGTGCGACCCGGGAGGGAGGGGAAAGTGCACATCCCATTTTGATCTCAGTTGTACATGCTTTTATTGGATGCATGATAGGCATCCAGCCTATGGGATATGATCGAGCGGAGAACAACCTCCGTACAGATTTCCGGTAATACAAAACATTTAAGATCAAGTGTAACAAAAAAATGATGCCAATCAAAGTTGTACTCACTCCGATCCATAAAAAGTGTCGCCATAGTTATTTTTTACGATTCACGAGTTAATATTGCTTTTGCTCCGCTATTGACATGTTTTATCGTATAGAGTTACGTGTCGTAGTCATGCGAAGCACTGATGTAACATAAAAACAATTGAAATATCCAGCCTCACACCTAAAAACTAAAATATCGTCCATGATGTATGCATCTTGCATTTTTTTTTCATGTTTATACTGTTTTGTGGGTTTGATCTACAATGCACTATGGTCTACATGGTTTATTAGCGGCTCGATATGCATGCCAAACTCTTGGTTTTAGATATACTAGTAAACATGCCCGTGCGTTGCAACGGGAAAGGAAAAAAACTGAACAAATCATGTGTCTAACCTTTTTTTTTGTTGGAAAGGTCATCATGACATATTTATTAATAATCAAATAATATTCATATTGTACATGTGTTCACTTAACAGAAAGCTAGGAGGCTCGTCGTCCCAGTTACAATCAGATTGCCAATTATAGCAAAATCTAGCTATATCATGTGCAGCTCCGTTTGCACATTGAGACGCTCCTACTCCATTATGAGACGAGTAATGTCTATATTTGAGTTTGATATTTTTTTTTTGAAAAGGCCAGGACATAGCCAAACAAGGCCATTGAGACGCTCGATCTGTTATGCACAAAACAAAATGCAACTTGAAACAATACCCTACTCCAATCAACCGTGTCAACTTATATTAGTTAGAAATCTTAGTTTTTCTTTCTTCTGAAATCCTAATACTTTTGTGCTGCATATCACTTGAAAAACTACATGGCGTAGATGAGTCGGGTCATGCGATGGCTTCACGTGGCATGTTAGTTAGGTTCACTACTTCGAGTAGTTTCTCATCTAAAACTTTGAATGTTCATTTCGCTATGCTAGCTACTTTGATTTTAAAATCCACGACTTCACCCTAAGATTAAGAACTTCAAACGTAAATCCCGATGTTACATTGTTTTTTTTTTAAATTATGGTCACAAATCCATATACATGATATTTTACAAGACATATCTTAAGAAAGTAAGAGTAGTACATAATACTAGCAAATAAAAAATTAATCCGAAAACAAATCAAAAGGATAAGTTAACAAAATGTTAAAACATCCAACAATTCATCGCCTGAATAAAAATGAAAATAATTCAACTGGATAAATTATAATTTATTAGGATAAATTAATGCCATAAAAACAAACCATAAAGAATTCACCGTGCATGAATGAAACCGGTAACAATTCAATACGATAAATTAATGGCATTAAAAACCACCCAAAAAAGAACCAAGAACAAAATAAAAATTAATTCATTAGGATAAACTAATGACACAAAATCCATCCAAAAAAAGCTTCCAGCGGAAGACACACGGTTTTCGATAAAATGGAATCTAGAAAAGATCCGGAAATAATTTAATAGGATAAACGAAACACTTTAAAACCATCCATAAAACGAATTCAGCATACAAGACATCGTGCTGTCATCTCAATCAAACTTTAAACCCCATTTTACCAATACTAAATCGTCATAATTACTTTACAAACCCTCTCCATTCCCCCAAACGAGTCCAATGTACTAATCTACATTAATTGTTGCTGATTCAGTAAATCGACGAAAATTAATATGAATCGGAGGGAATATTAAATTTATGATGAAATTAAAATAATTCTGATCACATGTTTCGTATCTTTTACATGTCACAAAAATAAATAAAATACATATTTTTATGTCCGAGGTGAGAAAAACACAAAACAATCTTTCAAAAAAAAGTTTTCTGACCTCCGGTTTGTTTTTACACAAGGTCGCAGAAAGTAAATTTATTTTCAAAAAAATCATGTTCGAACATATGGTGCATTACTGAGATGTTCAGATTTTAGGCACGGGCATGTGCCCGCCCGGGGAGGGCTCCAATTTGAATTCCCAACTAGGAATCGTCCTCTCCAAGGCACCACACCCGAAGCAAGCACGAAGATGGAAGCGCCCCTCCACCACCACCACCACCATCACATGCCGGAGCTACCCCACATCAAAGCAGCGCAGCAAGCAATGGAGGACAGCGACAAGAGCTGGCAATGTCCTCGCAGCAAGCACAGCAGGCAAGTACTCCTCGCAGCAATGGAGAAGGAAATTTACCAACCACCCTTTCTTGAAACCTTTCAAAAGCGTTGCCCAAAACCGCACAGACACAGCACAACGAGCGCCTCTGCTGCCCAGCCAGGACGACGACGCCTGTACCGCCCCCGCTCGACGCGCCCGTTGAACGCGCCGAGTCCACCGTGCGCCGGAGCGTTATGTGCCACGCATCGAGCGCTCCGCGGCTCACTGGGTCATGGACCGGGTCTAGCTGGGACGGCTGCAGCCTTTTGTACCCCGGGGAGCGGATCAGCGGAGTAGTGGGCGTGGATACCTGGGAGGGAGAGAGGCTTCGCGGTCGTGGGGGGAAACCGGTCGGGTACGTAAATCCCCACCCAACACACTGACCAATGGGACCCAAGAACTGTCGGGCCCACCGCTCAGTCGTGCAGCGTAGCGGATCAGATGATTTGGAACTAGACCCCGCACCCGAGGAAGTGGGTTGGGTGGGGCCAGGCAGCACGGGACGCGCCTGACGCCGGCGCAGCCCGCCCGAGCTCCCCCCTGTCCTACGCGTACGGCTGGGATCGACGGTCCCACCAAACGGACGGTCGCGATGCGTTCGCCGCAGAAGTGGTAGCTCCCGTTGATTTTACCGTCCTGCCCTTCCTCCCCGTTGCTGCTACAAGAGGGGCCGGTCCAGCCGCTGGGGGGCTAGGGAAAGTGTGTTCGAGAGGGAGACGGGAGGAGGAAGGGGAACAGAAGCAGAAACCCTCTCCACTCTCGAGGTACGCCTCGCTCCCTTCCGCTCCCGGTAATGGAGAAATCTAGGGTTCTAGATTAGATCGTTCTCAGGGTTTTTAGATCTCCGTGGTTCTTGGTGGGGGGTGCTCTCCTCTGTTCGGCCGATTTCGTGAAGGGGGTGTGGTGGGTTTCGCCTCCTATTCGGTTCTTCTTTTTTTCTTGGGATTATTTTCTTTTCGGCCATGGTCATGCATTTGTGTGCATGTTCCTCTGGGCGTTGGATTTGGGGCCTGGTTCGGTGTGCCCCCGTTCTTGCGTGATTTGGTTGGGGTTTCGGAGCCCTGCCTTGCTTTTTTCATGGTGGAATCGTTTTCTCTGTTCTACAGAATAAGTTCTCTGCAACCTTCTTCTTCATGGGTTCCGTAGTAGTCCTCCTCTCCTGCTGTTTTTTCCTACTGCTTTTTGGTTCTTCATGTTTATGTGTAGGGTTTTTCGTATTGCAGTTTGTGCGTCAGAGCTCTGTTTTTTTTTCTTCAGAAAAAAAAAACAAGTTTTAGGGGTTAGCTTCATGGAAAAAGAACTTTTTGAGGGTTTTGTAGAGGTTTCTTGTGGGTTCTGATTTACCATCTGCTGGAAAATAGTTTTTTTTTCCGGTTCGGTTCGTTCTACCTTCGTTCGCCGGGTACCATTGCTAATATTTATGTGTAGCGTTTTTAGTTCTGCAGTATGTGTGTCAGCGGCCTGCTTTTTTTCCCTTCAAAAGAGCAGTTTTTGGGAGTAGTTTCAGGGAAAGGAAGTTCTTTTGGGGGTTTTATAGAGGTCTTTTTTGGGTTCTGATCTCCCATCTGCTGAAAAAAAAGTAACGTTCTTCGGTTCGTTCTATCTTCGCTGGGTACCATCACTGAGGTTTTCATGGGTTCTTGTATTTTAGATGCGGGTGTCCATGGACGCAAGG